>JASKGM010052299.1:0-19662 GCA_034509205.1 Ceratonia siliqua
CCTAACACCTTCCCCACACGTAATTAGACTCCCGAACCCATCCTCTGGTTTCAAGGGCCAGTTTTTGGATTTTAAAATGATCCTAATTATCCTTATAATTAATTGGTGGCAACTCCAATTCTTATCTCTGTATTTTTTTCCTTTTATCGCCATTCGGGTCACGACGATGGTATTTTCCCCATCCGTCACGTTGTGACAGTAATAATAGAATGTTTAGAAGAAAATAATTTCATTTTTACATAAATTGCTTTATATATTCATTTTTCTTGGATATAAACAATTGATGCACTAGTAAAAGAGAAGAAAATATCATAATAACAAAAAAAAATTATTTGGCTTATTGAGAAACCATGGGCAAAGATATTGTGTAAACCTTGAGTTGACTTCATTTTTGCAGTTTGAGAAAACCAATGAATATAAATTCTTAAAACTACTGATATATCATAGGTAACAACAAGAAATATAAAGCGCCATAATGGCATAACAACAGAGTTCAAACCTTTGTTTCAGTTATTTTCCTACGTTCTCTTAACAACCAAACATAATCCAAAAACAATCCCAAGGATCGGGAGACGCTTACCAATTGTGATGTTGTGTAGCTCACTTAACTACAAATTTGTAGTAAAACATCCTTAATGCTTGAAATGAAAAGGGGAAAAATTGAAGAACACCAAACTCTCAGACAAAAAGAGAGAGATAGCAAGTACTGCATTTGCAAGGAGCTAGAATATGCTTAACTTTAGCCATCTTTAATGAAGCTGGGCAGAGCACCTAGTGAGAGAGTGAGTGAAGATAGGGATAAAAGAAAGGAACACAATACTTATTGATGAAGCTTCAAATACTACTATAATTTTCAATGTTATAAGTTTTGGCCAATTCTTAGTCACCACATTTTTTCATAATGAAGTCAATCATCTTTCAATTAGTAAACAGAATGCAAATTAATATCAATGATTGATTATGTTTAATTTGTTATATAGTAAGTTAGTTATGATTTTTAGATGGATTTAAATTCTCTCATATACATGATACTATAATGTTCAATAAGAGATACACAATGTGTATAGGGCTACAAATATTAAATATAAGTAAAATTTACTAATTAAGTGGTGAGTCCATATATTGTATTGATCACTTGTCAAACATGATATTGTCATGTTTTATTCTAACATGAGAGAATCTTTATCTTTTATGGATATTTATTGTCACCTGACAAGTATTCAATTATGAGTAGGGATGATTTAGTTGAGTAAGAATGACAAAATCTCCTGCATTCGAGGATTTTGCGAAACTGCCATATTGGAGGTGAGGATGGGTAGATTTTTTTCTCATATGGATAAGACAAGAGGAAATTTCTCCTCATAAGAAATTTAGGGATAGGGACGGGAATCATTCCTCGCCTTGCTCCCCCAAGGATCCTCTCCACAACAAAATTACTTAAATACCTTTATCAACATTAATTTAACATATATGTAAATCTATTTTAATAATTTCAAATTTTATTTTATTAAAAATAATTAAAAAACACTAAAATTCCCTACTTTTTTTTAACTTAAATATAAATTTTTCTAATTTTTTTTTAACTTTATTATTATTTTTATTTCTCCAAGAACTTTTTAAAAATGTTTTAAGCAAATCATTGGGTACCAAATTCTTACGTAGCGTGCCCATGGTCCATGAACACCAAATTTTTAATTAATGCCAAGATACTATTTGATTTTTTTTCTCTTTCTATTCTATAAAAAAATAATTATTTAGTTATAAAAGTAATTATTTTGTTATAGCTATAATAGAATAATCAACTTTAATAACTAAAGATTTACCTTTTATAAAAGAAAAAAAAATAGAATAAAGTACTTTCCCCTCCCCTAAGTGACACTTTAATTACATGGCCCTCCCCTATATTTTAAAAATATATATGATCCTCCCTTGTAAATGAGAAACACGCTACAGCTAAACCCAAATTTGAAACTGACATTAAGTTAACTGTTATCTTTTGATTAAAGACTTATTTTTTTGTTTACCATGACCAAAATATCCTTATCAATAAAATAGTTCCTTATCTCTTAGGCCCTATTTGTTTGGGCTTTAGGATAAAGGAGAAGTCACTGGATAAGGAGAAATATGACTTACAGGAGAAAGAAAAAAAATTGGCTTCTTCGTATAAGGAGAAAAAGTTAAAGAGAGAGAAAATTAAGGCTAAAGTATTGATTTTGTCTCATGTTTTCTAAAGGTTTCAATCTTGTCTCTTATGTTTGTGAAGTTTCAATATTGTCCCTTATATTTTAAAAATGCACCATTAATGTCCCTGAAACTAACATCGTTAAGTAATCTCACGAAAAATAGTGATGTGACACCCAGGTGGCAGACTGACGTACATGTGGACTACATGATGAGATCATGTTTATCAAATCCTGGTCATCCATTCATTTGGACGGCCACGATTTTGTCACGTCACAAGCACATTTTTCCAAATTAAAAAAAAATTCTCTCCTTCCCTCTTCTTTTTTTCCTAAGTTTTGCTTGGCAGTTTACTTTCCCTCTCCTTCCCTCATCTTTCTCCTCTAAGTTTTGCTTAGCAGTCTATATCTTAAAATATGAATAGATTTACACTTATAGTATGACTCTCACAAAAACCTAAAAAATAGAAAGGAAGTCTATAAAAAAATATGAACAACACAAACTACAGTAAAGTTTGTGAAGACAAATTTCAAAGCAATGGCTTATACACCAAACAGAGGGAGAAGTAGATGATGTTGGCAAACCTAAAAAAGCAACAAGTACTTATAGGTAGTTTAGATAACATTCCTCAGACAACAACTAAACATTTATTTGTTTATGAAAGACAAGAGAGAAATAGGATATGCCACTGTATCTAAGTAGATAGAAAGAGAGGAGGAGAAAACAAAGAGATAAGGTACTTCTGTTTTACTCGGGGTTAATTGGGGCTTGAAGAAAGAGAAAATTAGAGTTTGATTAAGGAATAACACATCAAAGTTCATGTTTGAAAACAAAATTAACCCAAAACTTTGTGAGTGTTAAAAATTATTGTTTTCATATTTACCTGTAAGACAAAAGTTGAAAATAACTTTGAAACGGACAAAAAATATTAATTGAAGATGTATGAAGATTCAATATTGAATTTATAACGTTCAAAGAAAAACAGAGGAAGCATTTTAAAACAAATAAACAAAGAAAGCAACTAGGTGGTATGAATCTCTAATCTTACTAATTTTTATGGTTGCAAGTTATCAACAATGCAAATGGGATAGAGAGGGAAGGAGAGAGAAAGAATAGGGAATGAGAGGTAGAGTAGACACTAAACTTAGGGGAGAAAAAAGAGGCAAGGAGAGAGAATTTTCTTTTTAATTTGGAAAAAGGTGTTTGTGATGTGACAAAATCATGATTATACAAATGAATAGAAGGCCATAATTTGATAAACATGATCTCATCATGCAGTAAATGTGTGCGTTGGTCTATCACTTGGGTACCACATCATTATTTTTCATCAGATTACTTAATGGTGTTAACTTAAGGGACATTAATGGTGCATTTTTAAAATATAAGGGACAATATTGAAACCTCACAAACATAAGGGACAAGATTGAAACCTCTAGGAAACATAAGAGTCAAAATCAATACTTTAGTCAAAAATTAATTATCCAACTTTACCTTAGCCTGTACCCATTTCCTCAACATCTACTTGGTTTGCATCTACCTCTTTTAGATAAGACCCTTACCCTCGATGTTCACCGGTGCTCCTTGATGACGACCCTTCACCTTGTCGTTCACCGATGCTCCTCGATATTCACTTTTTAGCAGGCACGTTAGGGTTCTGTTGTGGTTTCAATTTGTAAAACAGGGCCTTCGTTCTTTGCTTTTGATTTGTGAATTTGATTGTACTTTCTATTGTGCTTTTGATTTTGATTGTGCTTTCGGTATTCATTGTTTTTCATTGTGTTTTTGGTTAATGATGTCATTGATTGTCTTTCCACTTTCACCAGAGGTTCCTTCTTCTCTTTCTATGATGAATTGGGGGTTATATTGGACATAACTAGAACATATAGACATTTGAAGCATTCCCTTTTGCATTTGGTGTAATGGGTCTCACTCTTATCTTTATATTCTCTCTTCGAAGTTTGGTTGTATTTGACATTTAGGTTTTTCATATTGTGGTTGATTTAATCAGATTCCTTCAATCTTCATGCATTGAATGGCCTGATTGGGTTCAAGAATATGGATTGTTTGTATTCTCAAAAAAGTTGTTATAATGGTGAATACAGTACCTGGGACTTGAATTTTGGGTGTTTGATTTCTGGAAAGAACCATTTGTATCATCTATTCTCTATTCACATTTTAGGTGTTCAAGAATACCTATTTGTATCATTTTTTCTGTTTGTTGTGTACCTTTCCCTTCCCACCATTAATTTATGATCAAGTGATCGTTGTTTGTTTGATTTAAGGAATTTGTTAGTTTGAAGTATAATCCCAATAGTCCAACAGAACTTTAGCAATTTGTTTCCAGAATCTTGGTTTTTTTACTTGCTATGAAATGTATGTATAGTGTTAACATATTTTATAAAATGGTTTGCGTTACTTAACATTGAAGATTATATAGGGATGCATACCAGTTTCAAGTACATTTCAAGGAATTCATCAATTGTAGGTTTTAGGTTGTATCGTTTGTCTTGAAAACTTTTCATTGGGCCAAAAAAGAAATTCCATTCATGCACTTAGAGTAAATCATATACTGTTGATTTAAGTATGATGATCAAGTTATATCAGCTGATGAATCAGTGCATTTATAATGATAAGTTTCTACAATTTTAATCACAAATCTATTGAAAAAGATTTTGTATTCAAGATGGTGTTTTCTACATGCGCATGGATCGATTTTCTAGCGTAGTGTGGATTATGTGCTCTAATTATAGCAGAAACAGCAAGAATAAGGTAAAGAAAGCATACTTTATTTTTGTTATGGAAGGAATTTACTCAGCCATTTCTTTATGGAAATTAAATACTAAATATTTCTATCATATGATATTGAAGGCAATTAAGATTTATGAAGAGACTTTTTTTTTTTACTTTAAACAACTTGTCTTCATTCTTCTTTTTCTACCAATTAACTTTCTTTTTTATATGTTTCATTGTTTTAGTGACATTTTCCTAAACTAAGTGACATTAAGCAAATGGATGTTTCGAACGAACATTCAAAGTTTGTAAAGTTAGGTGAAAGATATTACAAAAAATAAGACAATTTAAGCTCAAGTATCAATTTATTATTTTACGATCATGTTTTGCTCTTTACATTTATATTAGAAGAATGAATACTAATATAGTTCTTCTTGATCTCTTTGAGACCATTCATAGCTCACAAGAACAAGATGATCAGGGGTGGATGCATGTGAAGGAATGGAATAAACTAGAGAATTTATTAGAGTGATGAAACATGTTTGAAATTCCATTAGAGATTAGCTAAGCTCAAGCATCAATTTATTATTTTACGGTCATGTTTTGCTCTTTACATTTATATTAGAAGAATGAATACTAATATAGTTCTTCTTGTACTCTTTGAGACCATTCATAGCTCACAAGAACAAGATGATCAGGGGTGGATGCATGTGAAGGAATGGAATAAACTAGAGAATTTATTATAGTGATGAAACATGTTTGAAATTCCATTAGAGATTAGTTAGTTTGATCATGAAGTATGTGTACAAGCTAAAATGACAAAGAAACATTTTCCTTCTATTGAAAGAAAATATGAAATATTGGAACTTGTACATTCTGACATTTGTGAGTTAAATGGAAATTTAACTAGAGGTGGAAATAGATACCTCATAACATTTATTGATGGTTTCTCTAGATTTACATATATGTACTTGATGAAATCAAAAGATCAAGGATTTGAGATGTTTAAATGTTATAAATATGAGGTAGAAAATAAAAAAGACAAGAAAATTAAGATCATTAGAAGTGATAGAGGTTGTGAATATTTTTTTACAGAATTTTCAAATTTCTGTGAAGGAAATGGAATTATACATCAATCTAGTACTCCCTATACACCTCAGCAAAATGGTTTGGCTGAAAGAAAAAATAGGATACTAGTTGATATGATAAACTCTACAACCTTAAATACAAAGCTCCTATAAATCTATGGGGAGAAGCTTTATTAATAGCATGTTATGTGCATAATAGGATAGCTTCTAGAAAATTAGGAGCATTTCCATATGAATTATGGAAAGGAAGAATACCAAATCTAAGTTACCTTAGAGTTTGGGGATGTATAGCATTTTACAGAGTTCTTGATCCTAAAAGAGTTAAGTTAAGACTAAGATCATTGAAGAGCATGTTTTTAAGATATGCTGAAAATTCTAAAGCATATAGACTTCTAGATTTGGAGTCTAATGTGATTGTGGAATCAAGAGATGTTCAATTTTTGAAAATAAATTTATAAATAGTTCCATAATTATAGAACCTACAAAAGAAAATATAGAAGCTAATGAAAATCTTGCAGGCTCTCCAAGGAAGGATGAAGGAATTTTAGAATCTATACTAGAGCCTAGGAGTAGTCAAAGAGCATGAAAGAAGAAAAATCTAGGTCTAGATTTTATTTCTTCGGGATCCATTTTCTTGGTAGAAGGAAATAGGGAAAAGATCAAGAAAATGATTGAAATACCTATGATTTTAACTATTGGTGAATATCCAAAATCCTATAAAGAAGCTATGGAGTCAATAAATGCTTCATTTTGGCAAGAAGTTAGAAATAATGAAATGGATTCTATTTTATCAAACAAGACTTGGGTGTTGGTTGACTTGCCTCCTAGTTCCAAACCAATAGGATGTAAATGGGTGTTTAGAAGAAAATATCATACAGATGAAACTCTACAAACCTTTCAGGCTAGGCTTGTTGCAAAAGGGTTTAAACAAAAGGAAGGGATAGATTATTTTGACACATA
Organism: Ceratonia siliqua; assembly: GCA_034509205.1. Lineage (NCBI taxonomy): Eukaryota > Viridiplantae > Streptophyta > Magnoliopsida > Fabales > Fabaceae > Ceratonia > Ceratonia siliqua. The sequence goes on from JASKGM010052299.1 coordinate 6,960, forward strand.
TGCTCCGGTGGCTAGAATTACATCCATTAGGGTATTATTTGCATTAACATCAATTTATCATTTATATGTACACCAAATGGACGTAAAGATAGATTTTTTGAATGGTGAACTTATGAAGAAGTTTACATGGAATAATCCAAAGGGCTTGTATTACAAGGAAATGAGAAGAAGGTATGCAAACTAGTAAAGTCTTTGTATGGCTTAAAACAAGCTCCAAAGCAATGGCATGAGAAATTTGATTATACAATATTATCTCATGGTTTCAAGCATAACATTTCAGACAAGTGTATATACATAAAGTATTCAGAAAATTATGTTGTGATTATATGCTTGTATATTGATGATATCCTTATAATTAGAACAAACATGGATGGAGTTAATGAGTCTAAGAAGTATCTTTCTTCATAATTCAAGATGAAAGATCTTAGGGAAGTAGATACCATTGTAGGGGTAAAAGTTAAAAGGCATAGTGGGGGTTTTGTCTTAAATCAATCTCATTATGTTGAGAAGATTGTAAATAAGTTTAATCACTTGAAAATTAAAGAAGGAACAGTCCCTATGATGTTTCACAACATCTAGCTCCAAATACTGGGAGGTTCATATCCCAATTAGAATATACAAGTGCCATTGGCAGCTTGATGTATGCTATGCATTGTACCAAACCCGATATTTCATTTGTGGTCTATAAACTTTCAAGGTACACTAGTTGTCTAGGTATAACTCATTGGAATGACAGAGGAAGAGTTTTTGGATAACTATTAATTTAGGACTCTTCTATAATGATTTTCCAAGAGTACTTAGAGGTTATTGTGATGCTAGTTGGAAGAATAGTATACTTGAAAGAGACAATTTTGCAACGTTTGGTGGGGTGTTTACTACTAGTGGAGGAGCCATTTCATGGTCTTCCAAAAAACAGACATATATAACTCATTCCACTATGGAATCTGAGTTTGTTGCTTTAGCAGCAGCTTGCAAAGATGCAGAATGGCTAAGGAATTTATTGCTTGATATAATGTTGTGGCCACAACCAATGCTAGCTGTCTCTTTGCGATGTGATAGCCAAGCTACATTGAGTTGTGGATTTAGCAAAATGTACAATGGAAACTCTAGACATATTAGCTTGAGACATGATTACATTAAACAGTTTATTCATGATGGTATAGTCACGACGCAGTTCATAAGAATAGGCAATAATCTCGGTAAGAATGTGAGAGGAACTGCATTTAGAATGTGATTAAAACCTATTAACTAAAGTCACCAGTAATAGAAACCCTACTTTTACTAGAATAAAAGAAAATTTCTAGTTTAAAAGTTTAAAGGGTAATAATAAGTTACTGATAAGTGGCTGTGAACACTAGTAAAGAAATTCATTCCAAGCCTAGTGTTAAAATTAAGGAAAACAGATGATGAGTATAAAACTCTTAATGAAGCCTAAAGATACTTTCTTTAGGAGAAACTTCACCTATATCGACATTAAGAGGTGGTGCTGCTTCTAACAAAGATTAGGGGTTTTAACTTTGTAAATGTTCATGAAATTTGGATATAGCACATGGCCAAATAAAGTACTATTATATCGGTGAGTTACTTCTGAATTATAATTAATTTATGTGTGTGACATTTTCGGTTTTGACATTAAGGAATTATGGTTCAAGGCTTCAAAGCTACCTATAATTTTGTTAAAACTTTGAAATGCCTACACTAAGAGATGGTTCAAACCAAAATAGATACCTTCTTTTATGCATGAGTTATTCTGGATTAAAGGAAATCACTTAGTTTTTCAAACTAAGTGGGGATAGTTAGACAATAGTAGTTAGTTTAAAAAACTAAGCACGCAAACAGTCATAATTTTTCACCAAAAAGTTCTGTCTATTGAATGGAAATGTGTATCTAAAAGTTGTATTTGTTCAATGAAAAAATACAATGGTTCCATGAAAAGAAACAATGGTTCATTGAAAAAACATTATGGTTCAATGAAAAAACACAATTGTTCAATGAAAAGACACTATGATTCAATGAAAAGACACAATGTTTTAATGAAATGTTATAAATAAGAAACAATTCATAAGAGAAAAGGTAACTTACACAATTTATTTTCTCTTTATTCACTTTCTTTCGTCTATCCAGAAAAGTTTTTGAGGAAAGAACAATATCATTACTGAATATTGTTCTCTGGGTGCTTAGATAAATCCTAGAAACTTGTCTGCTTGAACCTGACAGCAACTAGTGGGGGCCAAATAATGTTTTAAGGACAATATCTTGTACATATCATACAAGTTTGTGTTTCCATCTTCAATCCTATTACTAGTTTGTTTTACATTCATGAATATGGACCACATGATTTTTCCTGTTAATCGTTCTTGTTTCTTAAGTGGAGATAAGATATGTCTAATAAAGCTTAGTTATTTCTAATCTTGAATTGACGTTATCTGCAGCCATATCATTATGTTGATAGTTAATTCACTGCAGTTTCAGGTTGAACTTTGGTAATGCATAACATAAGTTGGGTACACAGACTTGAGAGATTGAGGCTACAAACAAATGATTTTTTTTTTTGTGGTCCATAAAATATAAAATTGTATTTATAACAAATTAAATTGAAGATATTAACGAGTTAGATCAATAGTGTTAGTATGCTATCAGTATGAAAAATAAAGGCCTAGAATCTAAAGCATGCATGTATGCTACTAAAAGTCGTGATTTTCATTGAATGCAATTATTTAAACGTAATACAAAGAACTGACAATATTGTAGTGATTGCTCATATAATCCAATAACTGCCTGCACAAAACCAAACAAAAATTATGGAGGCAAATTAAATTATTAGTAGAATTTTACAATCATTATTTTCTGATATTGAACAATTGTAAATTATAAATGTGAAGAAAAGCTTCAAGGCAATGACATAACTCAAGTTTATTAAGGTTCAAAGATATCTGCCAATTACAGTAGAACTTTCATAGGTTTGTATACATCACATGACATGATTATGCGTCCATATCACAGGGAGATAATTTCTCACAAATAAATCAAGATTATGTCTCATCAAGATTATTGTACTCAAGTTCAGATGGGAAAACAAGGAGGTAGCTGTATGTATAATTAGTGTACAATAAGCACCATATGAATTGAATTAATGTGCTATTTCATTCTTCATACAAAAACACTCATATTATCTACACTATCAATCACTCATTATCTGTGAACTTGTACACATATTCATCTCACTATGTCAAGGTGACAATGGATAACAAGCTGTTGGAATCCTTGATTGTTGACACATGAAACTAAGCCTGCCATTGTTATGGCAACCCTTTCTCTTCTAGTGTTTTGATTTTGGTAACTCAACCTCTGAGGTGTTGCACAAAGATCTTTCCACAGAGTAATTGAAGGATCAGAACCGGAATTGCTTCTAGCATCTCCATTCAGAAAGGCTGTTGTTGTGCTATGAGACAGACAATCATCCATTATGAGTCTCCCTAATTTTGACAAGAAGACTTGCAAGATCTCTGTTTAGCCTTAGTTAACTCTGTCATATTCATGTAGCTTAGTTTATGAAGTGTCCTTTCCTCTGTTGTCTCTTCCACAAGAGTGCTAGTAGAAGGTAGAGATGGTGAACCGGATGTACATGAAGTTGATACAGGGCGATCATCATACATGCAGTCAGAACCTATGGCCGAAGATGATGGAGTCGATTGACTTGTTGTAAGAGATTTAGCAGAAATCCTAGTTGTCACTCCATTAAATGAGTAATTAGGGAGTAATTTAAACAAACATCATGTATGCATCTTACTCAATAAGTACCAAAAACAGGGGATAATGAAGGCCTAAGAACAATAATTTTATTTTAAAAAATAAAAGATAGGTTGTATTAATCTGCTCCAGAGACAGAAAAATAGAGAAAAATGGAAGATAAAGGGGAAAACAACATGAAGAAATCACCGGGAAAAATGAAAACTAAACTAACTTGAGATCAATAAGAACTGCACGATGGTGGATGGGAACACGAAGATGGTGAACACAGAAGACGATGGTGGACGCAGGCGGCACTAGACGGTGGAGGTAGTGCTGTCGTCGCGGTAGGCTTAGCGTTGGCTGTGTAGTGCGATCGCAGGTGAATTTAGAGAATGGGAATTGATCAGGAGAACAAGAGCAGGAGAATTCAATGGAAAAAGGGAGTGGGGATTTAATGAAATTGAAATGGGGTGGGTTTTAATGAAAAGTATTTTGGTAAATGATTTTCGTGTGTTTTAGAAAATAATGATAAAAACAAGTTAAATATTTTAAAAATATTCTTTATTTTTTATTTTTTAATTATTATTTTAAGAAATAATTGATAAAAATACCTACTTAATCAAATTTTTTTGTTATAAAAAAATAAAAAAACAATTTTATAAATCTATTTTAAACAGGTTAAGTTATCACGACTCATGTAACCAGCTACATAAAATAAAATGTGTAGAACAATTAGCTCATAAGGATTGCCATTGTATAAGTAGGAATAAGAAAGAGTGAAGGAAGAGAAAGAATGAGTTTGAGAGGGTTTAGCTTATCTGAGGCTAATTTTGTTAAAATATTTTGTAATTTTAATTTTTAAATTTTTTAAATTTTTTAATGAAATATTCATAATAAAGTTAAATTAAGTAAAATTAAAGATATTTTTAAAATGAAGAGGAGAAGGGGTAATGCTATGTTATAGCTTTATTTTGGAACAGTAACATAATATTTTTTGTCCATACCTCTTATTTTTTATTTATTTTATTTTTTGATATTAAATGATTATTTTTTATATCATATATTTTTTCAAAATTTTTTTAAATTTATTATACTTTTTATAATATTTATTCATCATTTTTCTTGAATTTATTTTTTCATAAATAATAAATTCTAAAAAATTAAAAAATATATAACAAAAAATAAATTAATTTTAAAAGAAAAAAATAAGGTAATGATAAAAGAAATTAAGTTACTGTTTAGGACAATAGATTAGACTTTCAAATAACAAATAAGGACAAGTCTAAGTAACATTGTCAATTTTAAGCCCAACTTGATAGGCCGACCCATTTTTGAAGGATCCTAGTCAGGCTCGAGCAATAAAAATCAAAACCTGAATATAAGCAGGCTTATAAGGGCCGAGCTTATTCGGGCAGGACCTATAAAGACTTAGTCCTAGGAGGGTCGAGCTTAGTTCACTGGACAGAATTTTTTTATTTTTTAATAATTTTTTTAAATTTTTCTTATCCTAAATAGTATATGAATTAAACAATTTATTTTATATCTATATTTATTTATATTAATTTTTTATCCTAATTAACATATGAATTAAACACATTTTTTATGAATTATTTACAAATTTCTTTTGATTATACTATTGTCTTTAATTATTTAGAGTATCTTAACTTATTTAAATCACACCATTTTTATTTAAACAATTACATTTCTATTACTGATTACATACAACACCATCAAAGGATCCATTATTAATTTAGCTAGTACCCAATTAATGTATATCTATATACTCGCTCCAATAATTTGATTATAACTTATAAGTTCAGCTTATTTATTATGTGGTCTAATTCAAATGGTACGATATTAAATAATTGGGGCCAATATATATGTTTGCATCATTATGACTTGTTAAAACTTCTTAATTATAATAATTGTCATATAAATCAATACTAAATATTCAGAACCAGTTTAAACCATACATTTTAATTTCAATTATTTACAAATTTTTATTTTTTATGATGAGAAGGGAAGAGACCAAAGACACCAAATATTGTTAATGTAAGTTTGTATGGGTGTCAGCCTGTGAAGATAGTTTTCAGAAGCTTAAGGAACATTTGACTACCGCACCGATCTTTACTTTACTGAAGAATGGGTGTGGGTATGTCATTTACTGTGATGCATCTTGGATCGAACTGGGCTATGTATTAATGTAGAAAGGCAAGGTTGTCGCCTATGCCTCGAGACAACTCAAGAGGCATGAATAGAACTACCCTACCCATGACATTGAGATGGCGACTGTTGTATTTGCATTGAAGGTTTGGTGGCATTATCTTTACGGCGAAACCTGTGAAATTTATACCGACCACAAGAGTTTGAAATACATCTTTGAAGAGAAAGATTTAAATCTGAGACAGCGTCAGTGGATGGAACTAATTAAGGATTATGACTGTTCGATCCTTTATCATTCGGGTAAAGTTAACGCAGTGGCAGATGCCCTAAGCAGAAAGTCTGGTGGTAACTTATCACACGTTAAAGCTGGCCATAGGCCCTTGATTTGTGAGTTGCAAGGTTTGAAAAATAGTGGGGTTGAACTACTGATAGCTCCATTTAGGATACTTTTAGCTGGCATACAAGTACGGTCACCCTTGGTAGAAAAGATTAAAGCTGCTTAGGCAGACGATCCAAATAGGCCTAAACTATTAGAGAGGGTGAAGTCAGAAGATGATATAGGTGTCACACTGAATAAGTAGGAGATATTATTTTACAGAGATCGGTTATGGGTACCGAAAGTGAATGAATTGAAGAAATAGATAATGAACTGTGCCTATTTGTCTTCCTATGCTATGCATCCAGGAAGTAATAAAATGTACAGTGACTTGAAGGTTCATTATTGGTGGAATGGAATGAAGAAGGATATAACAAATTTTGTTTCTCATTGCTTGACCTGTCAACAGGCTAAAGCAGAGCACCAAAGGCCTACAGGGTTACATCAGAACATGGTGATTTCAGTATGGAAGTGGAAGCATATTACCATAGATTTCTTAACAGGGTTGCCAAAAACCCTTAGAGGGTATGACTCGATTTGGGTGATTGTAGATAGACTCACAAAAAGTGTACATTTCTTACCAGTGAAGACTACTTATGTAGCTCCACATTATGCATAGTTGTATCTGGACAGGATCGTGTCTCTTCATGGTATACCCTTGTCCATAATCTCAGATCGAGGTACTCAATTCACGGCTCGATTTTGGAAGTCATTCCAAGAGACCTTAGGGACTCAACTACACTTTAGCATTACCTTTCACCCCCAAACTGATTGTCATTCTGAAAGGACAATTCAGGTATTAGAAGACATGTTACGAGCCTATGTTATAGAATTTGAGGATAGTTGGGAAAAGTACTTACCGCTCATCAAATTCGCTTATAATAATTGCTACCACTCTAGTATACAGATGGCTTTATTTGAAGCACTATACGGTTGTAAATGCAGATCCCCAGTAGGATGGTTTGAGACAGGAGAAATTAAGTTGCTTGGACCTGATTTAGTGATGAACGCCATAGAGAAGGTAAAAGACATTCATGAGAGATTATTAGCCGCTCAGAGTCGGCAAAAGGCGTATGCCGATAAGCGAAGAAGAGAACTTGAATTTCAAGTGGGCGATCAGGTTTTTCTTAAAGTGTCCCCAAGGAAGGGAGTGATGAGGTTTGGTAGGCGAGTTAAGTTGACACCTTTGTATATTGGTCCATTTCCTATCACACAGCAAATTGTAGTAGTGTCGTACAGACTTGACTTGCCACCAGCATTGTCAGGGGTACATCCTGTATTCCACGTCTCTGTGCTAAGAAAGTATGTCCCAGATGATACCCATGTCTTAACAGACGTACCCGTAGAGATACTCCTCAATTGGCATATGAAGAACGACCGGTGGCGATCATTGACTGCCAAGTTAGAAAGCTTAGATCTAAGGAACACCCTTCAGTAAAGGTGATCTGGGAACGTCATGGGAAAGAAGATGCGACTTGGGAATTGGAAGACCTTATGAATGGGAAATATCCATATCTATTCGGTACGTGATCTTACTCCTTAATGCTTCTAGTTGTGTTTTAGAATTTGAGGACGAATTCTTCTTAGGGGGATATAATTTGTAATGCCTTAAATTCTAAAACAAAAAATGTAGGGGTCTGGGCATAATAAACTCAAAGTAGGAGGACTAAGTAGCAAAAACTATAATTTTAAGTAATTGCAAAGAAGTCCCTCATCCAAAAAAAAAATAAGAAAATCCTTATTTCTTTTTCCTCTTCCTCCCCTCTGCACGGCGCCCTTGCAAAAAGCTTCCTCTCCCTCGCGCGTTCATCTTTTAGGCTGGGTTCACTGTCGCCGGCTACTATTGCTTAGTCACCGGTGGTCACCCCCGTCCCAGTCAACCACCGTTCCAGCCAATGCTTCCAGCTGCAATTCCGTAGGTGTGTACTACCATAGCTACGGTGGTTCATAAGACTTCTTGCTGCCATTCATCTTACAACAATTCAGAGACATGTGGGAGTTCGGTTTTGGTATCCAAACACTTCTACAAATCCAATTTTCAAGTTTCCCCTTAATTGTAAGTAGATTCTTCCATTTTCTAAGCAATCCTTTGGGTTAGAAATATGGTGTTGAAATCTCTTCTGAGCAAGTAAGCATAGTTGCGAGTCAATCCTATATTACTTGCTGTGATTATGGAATTTTGTTCAACATCCCTTCTTTACTTTCTCAATTCCATAACTAATTATAGGGCATTTAGAATGTAGTTTTGGAATGCACACTAACTGTTTGATGAAATGCCAAAAAGCGAATTCTGTTAATTTCACTCCTTGCTCCTTAGACTGTTATCACGTGGGTGGCTAAAGAATTCTGCCAACCACTAGTTAAATTCATGTTGAGAAGTTTAACTGTGAAAAGTTAGCATTTCACTATATATACATACATGGAATTTGTAACCCCTTTTAATGGTTGTAAATTCGGAAGTTAAATTATAATATAATTCTTATTCAAGCATGGTTAGACTCAAAAATCATAGTTATGCAAGTTAAGTCTTCCCCTAATTATTAGAGTCATAATAGAAAAGTGGTGGCAAACTTAGTATACTAATGGGTTATGCATATGTGTTTGTACATAAGCTTGTCCGAAACTAACCTGTTGGAGCCAACTTAGCTTTGAAGTAGAATTATTGGATATTGATTAACAAGTTTCCGAATTTAGCAACGGTGAGTGAATTCTTACTTATTTCTTGATGCCTGAAGTGTTAAATTTTAACTTGTGATTCAATGATTTTATCTAAGTATGATTTGGAAGTGATTTTTGAGAAAAGTGATATATATATATATATATATATATATATACACATATATGTGAACTGATTATTATGTTCCACTGTATGAATTGTTTCTCATAATGATTATGGGAAAGCTCGAGTGGTATGAAATTTGTGAAAATAAATTTAGAATTGTATTCTAAGATTTGTAGTAGAATGGTGGTAGAACCACTAGGTGTACCTAGGTCACAACCTTTATCAGTTTAGAGCAGTTCCTGATAAAGGGTACTTCTGTCAGTGAGTGTAGTTCCTGGCAGAAGATGAGCTTTATTATGAACGGTTTCCTCCGGATGAGAATGTTCCGGAAGGAAATAGGAAATTTGATATTTCTCTCTGGTGAGTATAGTTCCTGAAGGTAAGGATCGGGTTACCCTCCAGTTGAGTTTTATCTTCTGGAGCGGGAATTCTGTTTTCTCAATTTGGGTTCTCCCCTTAAAGTGTTATGCATCCTAGGGATTTATAATTTTCTTTATTGAAGTATTTTCTGAACACAGCCACTATTGAACTTCATATTATTAAGTATCACTATAATATGATTATGAGATATAAATTATTTTGCTTCCCAGGTGTAGGGTGCATTTGACGTATATTATATTGAAATTAATTCTTTAAGTATTGAAGTGAGATTTTCGCATGATTTAACTGATAATGCACTTTACATTTGGGAGTTTATGTATCAATTGATAAGTCTGATTTTTCATTCATTGAGTCGGTGGACTCACCCTTCAAATTCTAATATTTGTATATCAGATTACCGATGAACTCCCTTTGGCTCCGTCTGCTCCCTTTGAACCCACTGATCGAATTGGTAGACACCACTCTGAGTAAAAGTGGAGTATTTTAGTGAATAGTGGACATTGTTGGATATGTTGCATTCTTTTGCATTTTCTGAATAAGGTTCTTGGTCTGTAAATAATAATTGCATAATTTATATGTAATTAGTGAATATAGTTCATGTTGGACCATTTATTGTTTTATGTTTAAGCCACTAAGGCTTCTGATTGATGGTGGGCTTGTTCACCTTATTGTTTTTCACATATTTGTACCCTATGATAGTCTATATTTCAGGAAAAACTCTGCCGAAATTTTAATAAATTATTAACTTAGTAAATTTTTAAAAAAGTATATTTAACTTTTATTATTCATTTAAAGATAAGTGTAAATGATATAAACTACATGAGTATTTTAGGTTAGTAGGTAATTTACCTGAAAGATGATTTCCTACGCCGGTCACGCGTCCTAAAATTGGGACGTGACAGTTTGTCGTAATTTGATTAATTTAGAATATGTGTTTATTGATATTTGTGCTTAATTTTTATATTTTATATTTTTAATTTTTTAATTAGGATATTTTAAGTTTATTTATGCCCTTTTAGGCCCAAAGCCTTGGAGGGTCGGGTTAGGGCTTTCAAATAGAGGCACAACAAAAAAAAAGGGCCTGGCTTAGCAAGCCCATTTTTCTTGTAGCCCGAGGAGGGTCGAACAGGGCCTGACCTGTCCGTTTTGACAATGTTAAATCTAAGCTAGCTTAGCTTCTAGCAACTTTATTTCTTTTTTTTTTTGTTCCCATTTTTTATTTTTTAGAATTAATTAATTAATTTTTATGTCATATATTTTTTAAGAATTTTTTAAAATATTTTTGAATTGTTTAAACAAATTTTACTTATAAATAAATAGTACAAGAAAATATAAGAATTATTTTAAAAATTTTTATATTTTTAAAAAATATATATAACATAAAAAATAATTAATTAATATTAAAAAATACAAAAATAAAAAATCATACTAAATACCAATTATTGTCCCAAAATAAAATGATAACATATTATTATCCAAAAAATAATAAGTAGGGGTCGCTACCTACCGCCCCACTATACGACTATAGAGCAGTAGGACAAACCATCCTCTCATTGTAAGGGTGGTCCTGTGCCGGACCTACACCCCTACAGCCATCGGTGGCGTTTAGTAACAGGAAAGTTCTTCATTGGGAAAGTTGAGGTTCCTGAGAATGTGATTTCAGGAAAGTTTATAAAATGTGTTTAGTATGCACTTCACTTTCCTAGGAAAATTTAATTCCTATGTTTGGTTGAAGTAGCAGATTCCTAGGAATATAACCAAGTTTTCCAGAAATGCCATTTTGTTGAATTAAATAGTAATTAAATAAAATAACATATTGTATTAAAAATGAATATAACCAAGTTTTCTAAATACTTTTATTAATAAAAAAATTATCCAATAACGAATTTTTTTATTTTCACATTAAATACTTGTATCATTATTAAAGATTTTAATAATACAATACAATAAAAAAAAGTCTTACAATGCTAAATCAAACCCAATGGTACCCAGTGACTTTAATTTAGTATAACTCTACTAATCAAAATTACACAAGTTTATAACCATATCAAAATTACTTTCATTAGTTCATAACCAAATTGAAATGACACAAGTTCATAACCAAATCAAAATTACTACAAGTTCTATGATACGAAAATGTATTGTACAAAATCTTATTTCATATCAGGTTCTATAGCAAATAAACAATCTACTAAATTTTGCTTCTTCATAATGATAACTCCTGTCCTCAATCTATTTGTAGTTGTCAACCCCTCAATCTTAGCCAATTCAGCAAACACTTGCATCTTCCTATTTGTTGCGTCTGACTCATTCTTGAAACAGAGAACAAGTTCACTAAGTTTGTTGTCATAAACCTTTCTAAGCCCCTCAATGGTATCTGCAATTCGATCTGTGTTGGCGACATCGGTCCCTCCATCCCACTTCCTTTTCTTGTGACGTCTATGATCATGAAACATGATGTATGTTAAGTATAGAGTCGACAACATGATCAAATCACCTAGCATTTGTAATAGCAAAACTACAAGTACGATATTCCGCATCTTCCATCTTTTTTGCAATTGATCCATGAGAAACCAACACCTTACATAGTTGTACATGGTATTAAATACTTGAATTTTCACATTATGCAAATATTTATATCAGTTTCTTTTATTTAAATCCATCTGTTTCAATTATGCATCATCAAGGTCAAGAATAACTTCAATAATGAATGCACTAGCTCAATCAACAATGAACATACATAATATATTTGGGCATCAACAAAAAAACAAACAAGGGCATGAAGAAAAATGAAACACTTATATTATAGTCGCTGATCTAGTTACACCAGGGACAGGAGTTGCCATGAGCCCAAAGGTCCCAGGAGCTTTCAGTTTCCCCTCAGCGGTAATTATCTCCTATGCATTAGAATTGAGCTAGCAACTCCTCAAACAATAATCTGAGTATAAAACATCCATAGACAAAAATCTAAACTTGGTAGAAACAACAGAATAGAAAACCTGATGATAGATTGTTCTACCTAACTTAAATTCATAGCTGATGTAGTAATGTAAGAACCATTAAATGCAAATGAAAGAGATCATAGAAGTGCTATCCTTAATCTTGAAACCATTGAATAAAACAAAAAACTTGAGTCTATTCTGACTCTTTAAATGTAATCTTATTATGTCTACACTAACATAATATATTTGTCACCTATATCATTAATCGTGCTACCATTGCCTCAACCATCATTGTTGCCATTCTTCCTCCTTAGCCCATCACCAGAT
>JASKGM010052310.1:0-19661 GCA_034509205.1 Ceratonia siliqua
GAGCTTCTAAGATTTTGCCACATACGCATTGCATGCATGCAATAATCAATATGGATATGGCAGACTTATCTCTCTTTTTTTTTAATAAAAAAACGCTTTTAATCCCTTCTTTTCAACTTACATTTTAATTTAATCCCTTAATTATTTTATTGTTACATATACAGGAGCATTGGAACATGGTGAAAAGAAAATATCTTACATTAAATCTTTGGCTTAATTATACTTTTAGTCAATTTATTTTATATAAAATTTTAATTTAGTTTTCTTATTTTATTTTGAAAAATGTTACCTTTATAATTTTTTTAAAATTTTAATTTAGTCCCTCATTTACTTTTTATCAAATTCTTACTAAAAAAATATTGACGTGAACATTAACTTGACTTTGCTTTCCTACATGATATTTTGACTTCTTTATTTCTTTGTCTTCTCCCTATTCTCTTTTTTTCTTCTCTGTTTTCTTTATTTCCCGCTCCACTTCCATCTCTTCCCTTTTTTTTTTTCTCTTTTTTTGTTCTCTCTCTCTCTCCGTCCCCCTCTTTTTCTCTTATCTCATTCTCATTCCTCTCAAGTTAGCATTCAGAAAAACATATTTAATCACGATTGCAACTTGCAAGTGAATTAAGATGCTTAATTAGTCAATTTCATTGGCAAATAACTCGACGCCAAATAAGAAATCATATCTAGATCTAACGAATTCAAGTTTCGGCCACACAAAAAAAGATCTAAAGAATTCAAGCTCAGCTTAAGACAACTCGAGCCAGGCTAATAGATTCAAAATTGTTAGCAATAATTACAATATCATAGGAAAATCTTAATTAATTGTCACTGGAGAAACAAATTAATCACCCAAAACATTATGCAGCTACTATCAGAAAGAGTAGGAGCAATCAAATGGACAAAGTGGGGTACCTCCAGCATCTCCCTTATTAATACCCAACTTCTCTTCAGGGGGCGTTTGGTACCAGGATTTTTTTAACTTTCCTGAGAATCACTAGTCGAGAATCTTAGTTTCTAACGTTTGGTACAAGGATTAAAATTTTTTTTTCCAGAAAATCAAGATTCTCGGGAGCACTTTTAAGCATGTTTCCAAAAAATTTTCCATGTAAAAAGGTGGTATTCTTATATTCCCGCCTCATGAAAAATTTTGGGGGATGTAAATGACCATTTTACATTCCCTCACAAACTATCATATCACAAGTACTCCAAACCACAAATCCCAAAACCCCAAACTCTAAACCTTAAACCTCCAAACCCCAAACACCTAAACCCTAAATCCTCAAACCCCAAATCTTAAGACCCAAACCCCAAACCCCAAACTCCAAACCCTAAATCCCCAACCTCAATCCATAAACCCTAAACTCCAAACTCCAAACTCCAAACCTTCAAGCCCCCAACTCCGATCCAAATCCCAAATCACCAATCCTAATCATCAACCTCTATTTTTCTTTAAAATATAAATTTCTTGCAATTTATATATAGGGTTATATTTGCAATTTATCATTCTCAGGAATTTACGAGATCAACCAAACATAATTTTTATATTCCTGGGAACAAGATTCTTAGGAACTATGACTCCTAGGAATCATGTTTCCTAGGAGAAAAAAAAAATTTTCTGTACCAAACGCCTTCTCAATGTAGATGGCAAGTCCATCCTCTGTTCTCTTTCTAGGTCGAGAAGGTGGGTCTGGAATGTCACCATCATATGATCCTTTAGTTTTCTTTTTCATATTTTTCTTCTTTGTTTTTTTTTTTTTGGTTTTCTTATTTACATCTTGTTCAATTTTCATGATAAGTCCCAATCAGAGAAAGTTAAATAGCCAATAAAATGTGTTATTTTGAGGCAAGAACAGACCACAACTGTAGATAATATTCTTCTTCTTATTATTCTTCAATATAACAAGCCTTATATATAGGCATAAGAAAAGGGATTACACGATTACCTACTAACTAACTAATAAGAAACATGAATGTTAAATAACTAAGTGATAGAAGATAAACTCCTAAGCTACAATGGAAATATGGATCCTAGAAAAGTGAAGGTAATCCCACGATGTCCAGCCATGCATGGTTTGGGTCTTTGATCTGTCGTTATGGGCCACGTGTAGCACTTATCAAACTAAGTACTTAGGATTGCTTTTTAGGAATCTTACTGGATCAACGTAGCCTATTAATGCTCCCCCTAGAAGAGGATCCTTGTCCTCAAGATCCTAGATTGCAAATTGCCTCTGCATCCTCCCATGTAGTATCCTTCCACTCAACCAGTTTTGTAGCACATTCAACCAACAGATATCCAAAACGTAACGTAGTTACAGGATGATTACACCGTCATCCGTAACCTATGGTAATTCTGAGAAGGGTGCGGCATGGTTGCCGATATCTTTCTTTAGTAATGAAACGTGAAAAATTGGATGGTTGCAAGCTTCCTCGGGTAACTTCAATTTATAAGCCACGGCTCCCGCTTTCTGAAGCACTGGAAAGGGTCTAAACTCCGTTGGATCATCCCCTAAGAACCAAGGGAACTCTAGCTTCGCCATTTGTGAATAAAACACTTGGCTATTGTGGTGGCTTGATCCCACATGGTTAGGAGTCATAGTTCAGTTAAACGTTGAAGAGCTTCCTCGAGTTTATGGAGCTTATCCGAGATACAAAGTTCCATGCATTTCATGTCCTCCCATAGTCTTCTCAAACCTACTTCAAGACTTTCGATCCTTTCCTTGTTGGTAGCCATTGTATAAACCAGCTCTGATACCTTTGATAGGTCTCAATCAAAGTAGTTCCAATAACAAGAAAATAAATGTTCTGTCAGGTATAACAAACCACAAGAGAGCCAATAATATTATTCAAGTATTGCAAATGACCTAAGCTACTATAAATAAGCAGTGGCCCGTGTTTACATGTATTGAAGATAATACACTACTAAAAGAAGCCAACTTCCTACTACTATCATGCACTACAAACCCACATATTCCACAACTAGAATAATTTATTTTAACTGCAACATAACCCAAGTAATCTGACACAAAATAAAATAACTTAATGCATCACCTGTAACTGGTTTAACCAGTCCACCCATGACTCCTAACTACACCACTTCTTCATCCTATTGCCAAGTCATTCCATGTACTTGAGATTTTGGTGGCTTATCAATCCTCCCCTCTCCAGGACAAGGTCCATGTTGGCGAATCTCTCCAACAAGGACTGGTTGTTTCCGACATGGCTTATTCGACTAGCAGCTGCTACCATTGCACCCAACTCGAAGTGAAATGTCTAGCTAATTTTCTTAATCCTGGATGAAAGGTTGCATTCCAAAGAGTTATAAGCTAGAGCCACAATGAAGGCATGTATATGAAAATTTGAACATTTTAACTGAAAAGAGTTGCATTGGGATGCTTCTAGTTAAATCATTAGATGAAAGATCTAATTCAGATAACCCACTAAGATTTGCAATAGTTTCTAGAATGGGTACATATAAATCAAAGAATAACTTAATTAAAATAGTTTTGATGAGCTTGTAAACACATATTTTGTACAAATTTATTTTATTTTATTTATTATTATTTGTTATTTAAAATCTAAAAAAATCAAAAATATAAAATACAAGAAAAAATGAAAAACATCAAAATCACACAAATATAAAGTATAATAGTCATCCTCATTTCTTTTATTTGTACTTATGAAAATAAAATAAAAGAGAAAAAAAAAGAGAATAAGAACAAAATACAATAACAAAAATGTGTGTTAGCCTAATTCTATTTTTAAGAACCCAATCTTTTTCTTTCTTTTTCTTTTTCTGCAACTCAAAACACCCAACAACCTAGCTCCATGCACCTCAACTAGGTCCAATAATCCAAACCGACCCATTCATTTATCCATCTTCCTTCATCCCTGCTCCATTCTAACCCTAGTCGCCCAACCCTCTACACTTCTCTTATTTGTTTCTGCTCCAGCACTTTTCTGCCCATTTCCCTTCTGCACAAGCCCCAGCACCATGACTTCATCCCTTTTTCCACCTCTAGCTTGCTTTCACTTCACCTTAATGGAAGCAGCACATAGAAGCACTTTCTTTCTCTGCAAACGGCGCCGCTGCTGGTCTTCTACTACTGCAACACGCCACCTTCCAATTACCATTAATGGGAGCTCCTCCCTAAGTGTTTGCTTATGGCTATAAAAGAAAGAAGAGGAGGGAGATCAAAGGGAGGAAATTGAGAGAAAATAGAAATTCGAAGGATAAGAAGATTGAGAGTAGAGAAGAGAAGGATTTCGTGTTCTTTGACAGCAGTAAGAAGGTACTTCATTTTGTTTTTGTTTTTGTTTTTGTGTGTGTTGTTCCTCTGTTTCTTCTCTCTGATTGGGTAGAAAAAAAAAGGGGATACTTTGTGTTTTTTATTTTGGAGAACGCTTCATTTTGGGATTCAAGGATGTAACTCTGGTAGCATTGATTATAGAATTTGATTTTTAGTTCCTTTGAAATACTCTATTTGGAGAATTTGATTCTGGTTCCTTGTGAATATGCTGTTATAGGAGTCAAAAAATTTAATCATGGTTGCTTAAAAGCATGTTATTTTGAGACCGCAAAATCTTATTTGTGTTCTTGCTAGGCTTACTATTTTGTGATAAATGGAAAGAAAAAAAATTGATTTCATTTTGCCCAAAAATGATATTATGTTTGAACATGAAGATTAAGCCCTACTGTTAATTCATTTTCTATGAAGGGTTAGCAAATGAAAGAGCATTTTTATCTTGAATGTAATCACGTCATAGATTTGATGATGTTTTAGACTTATTTGACTATGAGATAGAAGAGTCATTCTCATGTTTTCAAATTTGTTTGCCTAGTAGTCATCTTGTTATTTTGCTGCAAGTCAGAGGTACCTTACTTGGAATGGAATTTCTTTTTGTGAAGAGTCATTCAGTTTTGGTATGTTAATCTCTTTGGTTTTTTTTTATTGTGCCAAAGCAAAGTCATTTCATTGTGGCATTGTAACCTCTTTGATTTGGTAGGTTTGTGGTGTTCAAAATTTTCTTGTTGGTAGAAATCTAAGATGTTTCCACTTAGATGCATATAGTCTTGCTTACTTGGTTTTACCATACATAAAAATGATCCCCTTTGCTTCATCCAAATTATGTTTCACTTGAAGAGTTAGATGTCTCTTTATTGTCTTTGCATCTAATTTTATCTTGCCATGTAAAATAGGTTACTCTATTCAAGCTTTGGGATGTATGCAAAATTGTCATTTTTTTTTAAACATGTTACTGCCTTTATTTCCTTCATGAAAAATAAAAAATAGATGTTATTGTTTTCATACTTTTATGTTTGATCATTTCAAAAAGCACACATGATGGAAACTTGATTGTTCTCCCGAAAAGGGATTTTAGTTTGCCCTTGTACGTTTTGAGTGTATATGTTTTCAATGTTTATTTGATTCATCTCATCTTTAATCATTTTCATTTTTAATTTGTAAAATTTTTTATACTTAATTTTTATTTTGTTTCCCTTTTCCCAATTGTAAGCATGAGCCTCTCCTTTGTTATTATTTATTTGGTTTATCTTTTTTTCTGTCTTTTTTTTCTATCTTTTATTGTTTTGTTTTAGTTGTGGGTACAACATTATGAGTTTTACCAATGCAAAAATGAGGTGTGCAACACACATTGCTTCTTTTTTAAGAAAATAACATAAAATTGAACATGTTTTTTTTTTTTATCTTCAAGTTAATGGCCTTTTGAAGATAAATTAAATAGGTTTCAATATGATTAAGGTAACATGTTTGTTTTAGGGTTCTCTCTCTTTTTTTTTTTAGGAATTAATTTGTAAAACTCATAGGTCTAAGACCCAAAGCCCTTCTTTCTAAAACCACAAAATCCAAAAGGGGTTTTAAAGGCCTATTTAATTTAATTTTCTAAATGGATTTCAAGGGCCCATTTGAATTAATGAGTTTCCAAGAGTTCATCCAATTTATTTTGCAAAATGGGATTCCAAAAAAGGGAGGTTTAATGAATTCACTCAAAAAGTGTTTCAAGGGCCTAATTAAACATTTTAGTGAATTCCATAAAAGGGTCCAATATTTTAAGTCAATTTTGGGAATTTTGTTTTGACTCAATACTTTTTAAAATTTTGATTTTGGCCCTAATACTTTTTAAAAATATGGTTTTGGCCCCCATACTTTTCATAAATCTGATTTTGACACCTATGCTTTTAAAAATCTGATTGTGGCCCCAATACTTTTCAGAAATTAGATTTTGGTCCCAATATTTTAGAAATTTCATTTTAACACCAATATTTTCTTTGAAATTTCATCTGGGCCCCAAATGTTTCAGACAAAATAATTATGCCATATTTGGAATTCAGTTTGGGTTAATAAATGTATACCATTTCTTTTTTCAAACATTATGTGGAGACTTGTTCTCTCATTTTGTCAATCTTTATGTGAAAATTTAATTTTTTATGTTGTCTTACTTCTTCATGAACTTTATGTGAGAAATTATTCTCCAATTCTGTTAAACTTCATGTGAAAATTCATCTTTTTCATGAACATTATGTAGGGAATTATTCTCTTATTTTGTCAAGTTTTTTGTAGAAATTTATTTTCTCATATTGTCTTAATTCATCCATTGATTTTGGGTGGGGTGTATTCTCTCACATCATTATCTAAAACCTTTTCTGCCTTAGGGAAGAGATCGTGTATATTCCCTAGGCACAATCTTAACAAATACTTTCGAATTACGTTGACCTTACTTCCTTTTGGAGTACGTAGGCATTTACACAGTAAGGCAGGTCTAGTTCTCTCCCACTTTATTCAAAACATTTTCACCTTAAGGATGATATGTGATCTTGAGGGAACCTTGAGCTTACTTGTGATCATTCTTAAATTATTTGTAAGGTTAGCTAGGTAACCTGTGAGAAAACCCAATGATTAAGAGGTTACCTGAGTTGTGGTGTAAAAAGCTGAGTGTTTAAGCCTGTGTTAGAGTTTGATAGACTCTTGTGTAAAAAACCTAGTGTTTGTAAGGTTATCCACTGAAGGTGTAAAAAGTAGTGAGTGATTGAGCCACTGAGTGAGTTTGGCTGGTTCTTTGAAAAAATTCAATGGGGAAGTAGGTTAACCAGGATCTTAGTTGTAAAAGGCTATGACAAGCTTGAACCTGTAATTTGTGATTGCCCATATAATAAAATTTCCTTGTTGTGTGCATGGGGAGTGGATGTAGGATCTAACTTTTGTTGAATCTAAATCATTATACATTCTGGTGTGATTATTCCTTTCTGTTATCTCTTAATTGCATATTACTTACTCATAGTTTTCTTTCTATTTTGTCGTGCAAATATTTCATCAATCTCACTTCCTCTTTTTTTTGGTGCTGAAGATAGTTTTTCCTTTTATGCAACAATATCTTCTTGCAATTGAATAGGGGTCAGTTTAGAACTCTTTGTCATTGAAGTGAAAAGAATTATGCATATCATGTTACAATCATGTTAACATTTAAAACATATACCATACTACATACCAAGAGAGCCCATCGAAGGTGGATGATGAGCAATGGCTTTCTTATTGGATACTATACTCATTCTTGAAGCTTGCGAAAATGGTCATACAACTAGTTCTAGAGTAGTGAGTCTGAAATAAACTCTTTTTCAATTAAGGGATCATAAGTCATAACAATGAATTGAACAGGATACCAATATGGTATGATGGGAAGCTACTGTTAGTGGCATAGCTGGTTGTGCCATACTTAAATAGGGCTACCTTCTTAATTGTATGAAAAGTTTGTGAGAGAGCACATTAGAAATAAGGGGGACGAAGAGAGAGAGAGAGAGAGAGAGAGAGAGAGAGAGAGAGTTAAGGTTAAAATATGTTTTTTGTCTCTGATGTTTTGTGGAGGTTTCAATTTTGTCCATAATGTTTGTTAAGTTTCAATTTTGTCTCTTATGTTTCAAAAGTAATATATTATTGTCCCTAAAGTTAATATCATTAACCCAGTAGACGAAAAATGTTGACGTGACATCTAGGTGGGGGACTTAAGAGCACGTGGCGTCAAGTGAAAGAGAGATAAATGAGATACCCTCTCATTCTCTCTACCTCTCCAGCCTCTGCAAGTTGCCTTCTATTCTTATGTATTTTGCTTACTCTCCCTTTGTTCTTCACTTATTGGTTTTTTCTTGTTAAAAACAGCATCTGGACGAACAAAAAGGAGGTCCTTGCCATTCGCAGCTTTTCATGATGTAATGCAACCTCCAAGAAGGTATATTTCAGCTTCACTGTAAATGATAGTCAATCATTTATGAGAAATTTATATCTGTATAGTATCATTTAAAATTAAGCATAGGTGTTAAAGAAGGTAAAGAATTTAAAAAAAATTACTTACTCTTTACAAGTTCAATATTATACCCTTTTTTTTAGGACTTTAGGGATACAAGTGAACAACCATAAGATTGACCTTCAACGGGTATATCATTGCCAGTATCTTGCATAACTTTTCTCCATCAGAATACTTAACATCCATGTAAATGGTATCTGAATGTGAAGTTCATAGCATTGACATATTGGTGAGACAAATTAGCTCCATCTTGGAAGCATATAGTTATTGATAGGAGCCAACAAAATCACGGTACGAGATATATGGGAGCCAGCACCATCTCACTACATCTATCTTCTCTCACTGCATTCTTTCACATCAATTATCAATAATTCCAAACTGATTCGCACCAGAAGAAAAGTTTTTATCTTTTTATTTATCCATATCTTCAGAGAATAAAAATACATTTAAATTATTCCTAGTTGTTATAGCCTTTTCTATGCTTTTCCAGTTGCTGCAAAGAATCTAAGCAGAGAGAGTAATTGGAGAATGAGGACACGTCGAAGAATGAGGATGTTGGGTATATGGAAGCAAGGACGAGTAAGATAACCTTAAACAAGTAGGTGGAAACCTCTATGTTTCTCTTAAGATTGAGAACTGCAAGCTCACAGGGGAGCTCATCCCTCACGTCTATGGCTCTATTCCACTTATGGGCTCATAGGATCCTGCAGAAGCAGTAATTTTGATTTAACCCCACCTGGCACGGCATTGTTTATCTCTCTTTCACTTGGTACCACATGTCCTTGGGTCCACCACCTTAATCTCATGTCAACATTTTTCATCTACTATGTTAATGGTCTTAATTTTAAGGACAATAATGAATCACTTTTAAAATATAAGGGATAAAATTGAAACCTAGCGAATGTAAGGGGCAAAATCGAAACTTTTATAAAACATAAGGGACAAAAAACATACTTTAACCATAAGTTAAAATATCATGTATAGAAGAGAGAAGTCAAATGTCTAAGATAGTAAATAAATGTCTTTGTCATTAGTTTTATTAGAGATTGGATGAAAAGTTAATTGACGTGTCAAATTGGAATTTTAAAAAAAGTACGAGGGTAATAATATTCAAATTAAAAATAAAGAGAACAAATTAGAACCATATGTAAAATAAAGGAACTAAAATTGTAATTAAGCCAATCTTTTAACCTTTAAGACTAGAAGAGGCGATGTTAATCTCCATTTTTTTCATTTCAATCAAATTATGTAATTTACTAATACTTTACAATATTATCTTAAACCCACCAACATTAGTTCAAGTAATTTAATACTAACCATTTCAATTTTGAAAGTTCAAACATCTCACTCCTTCCTTTGCTATCTATATATATATATATATACAAAAAATACAATAGTGTTAAAGAATAACACTAATAAATTTTGACAGAACCATCCAACTAAGCTTGTAAATAAATCATTTTTGTTTAAATACACTTTTGTTTCTTCTATTACAATAACCTCGTTTGGTGCTACGTTTAGGATATAGTATAGTTTGGTGCTACGTTTAGGATTAGTATAGTATAAAAAGTTGCTTTATTCAATATAAAAATTATTTTTAGATAAAATAAAAATATATTAAATTCACATTTAATTGACATATTTTTAAATTAAAAAATTTTAAACAATATTTTTTTCTTAATTAATCCCAATATGTAGTTTTTTGCTTTTTTAGAATTTATTAAAAAATATCTTTATGAGTAAAAATTATGTTAAACTCACAAAAATATATAGAATTATTTATTTTTTGTGAAAAATATTACACTTATGTCAATTTAGTTGAATTACACTCAATTAATTATTTTTAGTCAGATATATTATTTTATCATACTATTATTTTATTTTCTTGTTGCAATTGTAATTTATTTCAAATTTTAATTTCGTCCCTAGATTTTCTAATCAGCCAATTTATTTTTTGTATTAATTTTTAAAATATATATTATAATGAAATTATTTTATTAGTTTTTATTTTAAAAAATTATAGTTAATTTTAAAGTATTTTTTAAATAGTGCATATTATTTCTTGTTCATGTATCTCTTTTAATATTTTTTTGTTTTAATTATACTGTGTTGACCGTATTAAATAAGTTGACTGGATAAACTTATACAATTTAATATTTGTATTAAACACATGATCAACGCATACTGTATTATATAAGTTTATACAATTCAATTTTATATAACGCACTAAACGAGACCTAAAAATTTTAAGTTGATCACTTGCTTTTAATTTAAACATTGTTGCATTACTATAGTTTAAAATTCGCACATTCATTATATTTATGTTCATATATATGTAAATAAAAATAATGACATTATAATTAATTAATATACGTCATTTTTTTATTATTCATATAGAGAAATTATTCTATAAATCAGGTAAAATTATATTAAATGCACTTATTTTCACTTTTAATTTCCCCTTTTATTTTTTTTTCTCTATTGGTTCTTCTTGAATAATGCATGTGAGCAATTCAACTCTAAAATAGTAAAGTTTAGAAGTTAGCCAATCATAACAATGGCAGAAGATACATTATGAGAAAGATGAATAATGAAAGAGAGAAGGCTCATAGATATAATGGTCCTTGATGTCCTTTGGCTCAAAGTAGGCTTGAAACAGCAAAGAGAGATAGTTCATACTGGACACCACACTGGGTAGGTGACCCTGATGGTTATCAATTTGAAATTGAGTTTCGGCCACAAAAGGTTCTAGTTGATTTGGGTGCTGGGAACATTTAGCTATTAAATTGGCAACCTATCCTGCAGGGAACATTTAGCACCGGGGACTCAAACACCAGATCAATGGCTTCTGTGGGAACACCTCAGGTATATTAAATGGATTGATTATTTAACTACTCACTAATATTGTAATTAAACCTATTGGAGCTATTTGCTTGATAAAGTAATACAAGGACTAAGAAATCTGGGATGGGAATTACACCAAACGGAGGTTCTAATTGGAGGTCACCTCCACAACCAGTTAGGTCATCTCCAGCACCAATGAGGCCATGTCCACCAATCTTGAGGCCACAGACAATAAGGGCAAACATAGTCAGGCCACCGCCGGTTAGAGACCTAAGATCAGTGGCCTCAAGAACAAGGTTCATGTCTTCCCAAGAATCTTCATCAAGTGCAAGTCACTAGCAAGGAGGGGCTAGTTCAAGTGGCACCAAGTAGCATAGGGCAGTGGGAGTTGTTAGTGTTAGGATAATATCTGAGCAAACTTTTTGATGGCCTTTTGGTAATCCCCAAAGTTTTGTCATGGGGTTTAGTTGGATAATTAACTTTTGTCCTTTTTATGTCCACTTGTTCATTTTGGGATAGTGTCATATATTTTGTGGTTAGTGCCATATATTTTGTGGGATTGTTGATGAAGATAGTTTGCTTTTGGTTAACTTTGTTAATGGCAACATATTCATATTGATGTAGATGGATTCATATTGATGTAAATAGATTCATATTCAATGAACAGCTTTTGTTAATGGCAATAAGTTGACTTTGGTATCAAATCATTGATGTTCAAAAATTATACAGTATCTAACTTGTAATTAAGTAAACACAGTACCAAAGAAGATGAAATGTATATATGCCAAAAAACAAGGGTGTATATATTGCATATCAAAAATACAGTATGCTAACCATACTTCACATAGCCCACAAAATTAACACCTTAACAAACCACAATATGGTTGCCTATTCCTATCTTAATAGAAAGCTACCCATCCTAACAGCATAGCAGACATCATGTCTTACAGTTCACTTAGCTACAAGAAAGTATACACTAGTACATGGAAACTGCCAGTAACATGATTAATATCCCATAACTCCACTTCAGCCTTCTTACTTGTCCTTCAGCCTTCTTACATTTCTTCTTTAATTTCCAATTCTTTTTCTTCTCATCAATCAGTGAATATTTGTCTTCTAGCATTGCATTTTCTTTGTCCACCCACTGAAAGAAGCCACAGGTGCGTTCCTTGTTCTACATTTTTAGTGGAATTATGATTCAACAAAAAATTACATATTTATGAGTAAAAGCCCAAAATCTTAAGAAATCACCTTGCACAATGGGCATCTAAGGAATTGCCTCCCAAAATTTTCAGGTGTCCTTGCTGTAAACAATATTAATCATCGTCCACAGTCACAGATTGAATTTGTAGGAACCTTGGGAATGCTTGAACCCTTTTGCGCACTTTGTTGCTTCTTGTATTGCGAATGATCCAAATCATTTTCTCCCACGCACTTTCGAAGGCAGCAGGAGTGGGAATGAGATTGGCAGCTCATGATTCCTATCAAGGGGAGGGGCGATTTAAGAGATAGGGCTACCAATTTAGGGATTGAGGGCAGATCTATGGAATTGGAGATAAAATTTAGGGATTTTAGGGAATTGGGGGTAGAATTTAGGGTCATGCTTTTCTTAGAAGACAACTAACTGTCCACGTGAGTAACGTAGTGTGCTTTTGAACAACTATCAGAAAATGTTTTTACGAAGGGTCTTACTACATAGTCCTATTTTTGGTAATTATAAAAATTTTTTAAAAATACATTTTAATTTTATTTTACAAATTTTAAAATTTTTTAATAATAATAAACTATTGATAAATTTTATAAAAATTAAAAAAAATAAAAAACAATCAAAAAATTTAAAAAGAATCACACATTTAAAAAAAATAAATATTTTAAAGAAAACGTAAAAAAAATTTTAAAAAAATATAAAATCATTTCAAAAAATTTTAAAAAAACAACTATAAATAAAAAACTAATAAATAGTATAAACAAAAAAAATTAATCAAAAAATTAAAAAAAAATAAATTTGAAGGGACGCTTAGTCTATCCCTTTTACAAATCAAACAACACGTCACATTTACATTTATCGGGACAGCTCAAACCTGTTGAACGGCATCCCAATCTTAGTTAACATGAGGACTGACTTGAAACGAGTTTCATTAACTCGGGGACCAATTTGTACAAGAGTAATAACTCAAGGACTAATGTTAAGACCCCTTGTAAATTTAGGGACCAAAAAAGTAAATTTGACTTGTGTTTCCTATGTGTAATTTTGTTGAAGAGGATGGGAATAATATATGTATATCATATATTTATACACTTTTATACACTATGAAAAAGGAGAGAAATTTTTTTTTTTTTAATAAAAAGTGACATGTTATAATTTGAGTAGTAATGAATGATGGTGTATTTTTTGAATGATGTACATCTATTATTTTTCTTTTTTGAATAAGTTTCAAGAATAATTTATACATGTAATTTGCTTATGTCTATATGTTTGGCCTAGCATTGGGTAGTTCTGCCCTTTTACCAAGTCTCTTGGACTCACCTTTCTATTGTTTCTTTCTTTTTAGATTTCGAGCGAGATCCTACCTCTTGGCGGCCGGCGAGCAGTAGCCCTTGATCCTTCTTGGTAGGATGCTTATACGTTCAGGTGACGCCGAAGTTATTTTGATGGTGGATAAATGCTATGATTAGGGACATGCATCATATGTATTTTGGCATTGTTTTTGAGATGTTACACTTACTCTTTAGATTATTAATAGTGGTTATTGGGCTCCCTCGGAGAGGATGCATATTTTGGTAAGAACATTATCTATTTTGAAGTTGCTTGATATATGAATTATGTTTTTGGAAAGGTGATTGCATTCTTTGGCATGTTTTAAGATCAATTTAAGGCTTTTAGGATAGGGTTCCAAGAACCTTAGCATCCCTCATGTATCCGAAATCATGAAATGGGTCGTGACAATTTTACTTCTATCAAAGTAGAAACCAATTTTCCTTTTTAAAAGGGGAAGTTTCTTTCCGGTGCATCTTGCATTTGCCACTATTTTAGTGATTTTGTACCAAGTTTTTTTAAAATTTTATTAAATTAAATATATATTAATTTTAAAATTAAATAAATATTAATTATATAAGTAATATATATGTCTTACACATTACAAAAATATATTATTATAAAAATAATTTTCTTAAATATATATTGACTATTCAAAAACTGATATAAGTGTTTTAAAAATATTATTATGAATAGATAAATAAATACATCTTGTTGGATAAATTATTTTTTGATACTTATAGAGATATTATATTTAAAGGTATCATTCTAAAATATAATATATTTGAAATACATTAAGTACCACTGTATTTCATAATAGTGGTTTGATGCCTACTGAGACATGTAACGCTTTTTCCATTATAATTTATTTGATGTCACATTTGCCCATCTCCTTAGTGAATGGTTCCACTCTATATTGGCAAATGAAGAAAACAGTAGGGAGATCTGTATATGTGCCATTTTGATGGTAGTGTCAGTGAACAAAAATGGCTTTTGTTTAAGGGTATTTTATATGGTGCTTATGAGTATTACTATTTTATGGATAATTTTTTATTTTATTTATTTTTTATAATTTTTATTTTAAGAAATAATTTAAAATAATAAAAAAAGAAAAAATATATTTTTAATATTTTTAATTTATTTTTAAATATTTATGTCATGGAATTTTTTTATTTTTTATTTTATTTTAATTTTTTCTTAAAATCAAAATTATAAGAAAAATTAAAAACTACTTATGGAGTGACAATACTCATGAATAGTATAAAAAATATACTTTTTAATTTTTGTAATTGCATTTTTCTAACTAAAAATTTACTTTTAAATCACAACATAATGTATGTTTTTTTATGAGAAAACAAAAGAGAAACAAATAATTGAAACATCTATAAAAAAGAATCAAAAACAAAAATTAATATTTTTTAGACAAAAATACCCTCACCCAAATAATAACTTATAAGTATTATGTCAATTATTAGTTAATAGTGCTAAAATGTTATACTGCTTCTCTGTTACAACACATTTAAGAAAAGCAATTAAAAAAAAAAAGTTATAAGAAAACTTGAATTTTTATAGCACAAACTCAGTGCATGATAATAATTTGTTCATCCAACATTTTTACCCATGTCAGCAAGCATGAAGAGTAATCTTTGCTATCAGACGGAAAATAAAACAATGCCTTTTCTCTCATCTCATTATTGGGAAAAATTGAATGTGATATTCATCAAAGAATATACCTAGTAACCAAAAGTTCTAAATCAAAAGGAAAATTTACAGAACCCTTCTTTTCTGAGGAGTGTTCCAAAATATAAATAAGCTATTTCTTTTGTACTGAGAGCACGGAGAAATTTGGTTGGCATCTTCGTTCTATAAAGATGATTCTATTTTTAACCTATTATCTATTGGGTGTCAGTTTTCTTCAACCTATGAAGAGGTTGCCTCATTTTCAATTTCAACAGAGTTCTAGATTTCCAACCTATGCAGAGCTGGCATTCTCTGAGGCAGTATCATCAATGGCTAAATTGGATACCTCAGCCAAATTTGGTTCATCATCACCATCTGCCGAAGTTGCAGGTGCTGCTTCTGTATTAACTTCTGGCTTCTGCAGGCTCCAAAACATGATGCTAGCAGTCAAAATAAGAATCATTTTCTGGTTGACCTGTCAAGGTTAAATGCAAAATAAGCTAGAGCCAGCCAAATAACTTTTAATCCAATGAAGAATGTTGATCAAAGTCTGATCTAGTCGAATTCAGAAGGTAACGACTAATACAGTATTTCTGTAACACAACAATTGGTCTATTTTGATCTTACAAATTTGTACAAAACTTAGTTTTAGCCATGTCCAATCAGTTTAAGTATGAAGGCAAAAAGCTTAATGGACAGATATATTAGGAAACCAAAAGCCAAATACCAAACACACTATCAACTAGAAATACAACTTCTAGGAGTTGAAAATTGACACAAGCTCGTCACTATTTCCAATAGATAAATTACTGAAACATACGATTCCAATTTTTAGATTTGAGAAACTTTATCTTTTTCTAACCCCATAAGGATATTTTGGAGACAAACTACCATCAATCAGTCTCCAAACTGGACAAAAGCATGATTTTTTTTTAAGCACCACTGTCAAATTTAGTATTAAACTGAAGTTTAATGTTGATGAGATTACCTTTATTATGTCCTCAGGTAACAGGAAAATGGAGCACCCAAGTTTTCGGGCAACACTGATTATATATGTTGCATTCAACTTCTTATCTTCCTCTGCCATTCAGATAATAGAATAATAAGAAACTTTATTTATTGTTGCTGGTAAGACAACATATTGTCCAATATAATGCTCGATAGGAAGATTACACGGTGCTTCCCTCAATTTCTTGACCAAATTACGAAGTTCACCTACCTGTCTCCCCCTCAGTAACAAGACTCCAATTGACCACCCTTGGCTCCACAGCACTCAGAAGCTCAAGGAAGAAAATCCCACTGGAAAGATTCTTATCCTGATGGAGGAAAAAGAAATTGAAATCAGTATTATCCATAAAAAGTCAGAATATAAGTAAAAGTAAAACTCTTGTTGTAGTCCAATATTAAAGCAACCTATGTGTCTCAGACTCTCAATAGTCAGTCCAACAAAAATAAGCATATTGACCTGCATATCTTCCGAAGTTAAAATTAGGCTTGCCATGCATAAATTTGGGCAGAGATTTGAGTCAGGTTCAGCCAGTATATTTGTCTGTTTGAGTATACCTTGAACAGTCCTTTTCTTTCTTCTAAAACACGAAATTACTTCTTACATTTTGTCAAAAATTACTTCATCACAAAACCTTAAATTGTTAGGAGAAGGTCCATGAATGATTTATTAATATCACCAATGAGCCCCCTCATGGCAAGCCCTTTGGGCTCAAAGGGTGGACAAAGAACATGCACACCATAACTTGTGTATTAATTAAGAAAATGGAGGTGGCAAGAATCGAACTCCTAACCACCTGGTTATAGAGGATTCGATATCATGTCAAAGACCACTTCATCCAAAAGGTTAAGTTATTAGGAGAAGGCTCATAAATGATTTTATCAATATCTCTAACATATTAATAGCGTGTTTTTAATTTCTCTCTTACAAAATGAGCAGCATCAATGTTTAAATTAAACTGATAATTTTTTAGATCAATAAAAACTTAAGAGTAGCAATGGTACACACAAAATAAAAGAAGAAAAAGAAAACCACTCACACACAGAACACTAGATCGTCAGTCTACTGATTCAATTTTCTTGGAGCCACCTAATGATTAGATTCATAGTCATACACATACATGTTGTTTGCCATTGCTATAGCCAATTCCTTATATTTAAAGTGGCAAAAATTAGAAATCTTAAGCAATTAGAGATTGCATAGCTACCAACCTCCAACTGATCTCAAATTGGCCTGCATGTTAAACAGAAAACTCCCTAACTGAACAATAAAGTTTTACAAATCCGAATTTCACAATTGGTTGCTGAATAGTACGAAATTAGACCAGCTTTAGATCAACATTTACCACTTAACACACAAATAATTTTGTACTTCGAGAAGATCTATACTTTTTAAGATATGGCTGACCAAATTGATTAATCAAGTACTGGAGCTAGTATAATTTGTGCAGGTAGAAAAATAAAACACTTAGTACTAAAATATTGATAATTGTTTATCCTTTGCTTAGTTACCTTGAAACTCTCCATTTGGGAAGTTCTTCCTGCTCTCTTTACTTTATTATTTGCCCAGTATAGAATATCAGCATCAGTAATCTCTTTACCTTGGGAGTGTGATCTCAAGTTTTTCAGAAGTTGAAGCATAGAAAACCTCATCAGCTGCCCCATATATGCTGTGGGAGGATGACGAGTTGGAGATGAGCTTTCCCAAAACACAAAAAATACTGTTTTATTTTTATATATAATCCTAATAGTGATAACCAGTAAGCAACTACTGAATTCAACTTTTATTAACAAACTACTTATTCCGAAAATCTGCAGCTTGTCGAAGGCATAAATGTGAAAGTCACTAGACATCATTCCTCATCCTCAATCAACAAAGCCTTTTCTCCACACTACAAAATACATGTCCAGCAAATAGATCCATTCTAAATAACAGCAACAAGTAAACAATAAATTCTTTCTAGAGATCCTAGTTGAGGATGCTAGTAGAGATGAAGGTGACTTTAAAAGACTAAACCCAGATAAGTAAAAAAGATGAACAATATAATTGTCAACACGGGTATGGGAATCACAAGCATTAAAACGCAGCCAGCATTACTCATTTCAAAGTGGATGAATAAATAGTCCAAGTCAGTAGATAAAAGAAGAGCTCCTAAATGATGGATTTCTTTTATATAAATATAATAAGTAAACAACATTACAGAAAGTTTTATTATTTATTTTATTAATAATTAGAGACAATATTGTTTTTAAAATATTGATAGAATATGCGCCCACAAACTTTGTCCCCATCCTTGTTCCAGGGAGGAGCCATAAAACACAATGCTTATAAATAAAATGTGAAGAGTTGTGCAAAAGGAAAGACATTCACAAAAATTTAGAACAAGGCAAGACACAGTTACATATTTTAATATGTTAATGTATTTCTACAAATATATATTTTTTTATTTACTAAAAAAAAACAAGCATTTGTACCAGGAGGTAAAAAAAACTCTGTATTGGCTAGAAAAACATGTATTTTTCAACCGATTATTCATTGCTGAAGTGGAAGTAGAGTTATTAACTTTTTCCTTTTGAATTTAAAAATGAGACAGTAAACCAGAAGTAACAAAAGGGTTTCTTATTTCTAATAAAAAATACAAATGAATGGTTGATTCTAGCAGATACAATTATATTAATTCCAGCAAAGTTTACTTTTATTTTTAGGCTTTTTCTATGTTATAGCTGGCTGTATTGCACATAAGTTGTGGGCCCCAAGTGGTTTATTATGGAGCCCACAGCTTCTATGAGTGGTTGTATTGTTACAGCCAACTGTAGCATAGCAATCATCTTATTTTTATTTTGTTACATGCTTCATTAACTTCCACTAACCCTAGATATTTGCACCTAACAAATGAATCAACTTGAGGTCCATCATGTACCATTCACTTTATCAACCCTCCATCCCATTTTTTTTTTCCTGAAAAAAAAAAGAGTTCTAGTGAAAAGAACAAATGTTGTCAACCAAAAGCACGATCTTCATTTCTAAGAAAATTGTAGATTTAAGAATTCGTAGATAATCTAATAATCTCTTTTAAAGTTGGTTGAGTCGCTTTCTAACATTATTTCAAACAAAATTTTACTTTACTATGTTAGTGGTGGTGGAAATTGGTGTCTAGTATTATTATATACACTACCATGATATCTATTCCAGTTATTTTTATCTCCCAAGAATATATGTACAAAATCATTCTGTGAAACTGGATATGAGAAACCTAACTCGTCCCTATAAAAGCATACCACCAGC
>JASKGM010052331.1:0-15787 GCA_034509205.1 Ceratonia siliqua
GCATGCATGTGTACACATAATTATTTGGTGTGGTTGCTATGCTTCTGTGTTTCATTGAAGTCAAACTTTGGAAGCCCTATATAGTTTTCATGGAAAATCCTTTCTGTGCATTTAGATTAGTTTCTAATTGTGAGTTTGTGTTGGGGATGACTTTTTGAAAAAACGAAAGGAGAATAACATACTGAATGAAATGAGTTCGTTCTGAGATTTGAGGTATCCTTCTCTGAGGTTCCTAGCATACAGCTTTACACTGCAAAAATATATTGCCAAAGGAACTTCAATTTTTACAAAAGTTATTGAACCTCTTTTATTGTGCTAGGTAACTTTTTCTTCAGCTTAGAACCTCAGAGGACTTTCGATTTTCAAACCAAAGTTATGGCTAGTGAATATGAAGATGAGAGTGAAAGATATGAAAATCCCAAGCGGGCAAAACTTACTTTTAGAGTATGGGAGGAAATAAAGAAAGTACAAATAAGCGAGGGTTACAAAATTCAATGCACACATTGTGATAAGTTTATGTTAGCTAGTGGTGGAACTTCTCATTTAAGACGTCACTTACTCAAGTGTCCTAAGCGTCCCTTAGATCTTGAAGATGAGCAACATAGGACAACTGAAAGTACATCCTCAAAGAATTTCAAGTTTAGTAAAGATGTCGCTCGTAAAGCCCTCTTGTGATTTTTAGTTTGTGGGAAGCATGCATTTTCTGTTGCAGACCAACCTGAATTTAGGCAATTTATGCAAGTTAATAATCCCGATTTTAAGAATTTGAGTAGACATACGGTTAAAAGAGATTTAATGGCAAGTTATGTTAAAGAGAAGGAAGTTGTCAAAGTTGAATTAACTAATGCAATTGGGAGTATATGTTTAACTACTGATAATTGGAGATCTGAACATACGATGGATGAGTATATTTGTATTACTGCGCATTATATTGACATTGATTGGAAATTGAAAGAGAGAATCATTTGGTTTAAGGATTTAACACCTCCTTTTGATGGTATATCTATAGCTGATGAGGTGGCCTTGTGTTTAAGTAAATGCGGGGTTGATAATAAGATATTTAGCATCACATTAGACAATGCAAGTTATAATGATGTGATGGCTAATAGTCTAAAGCTTCGTCTTTTAATGAATAGATCATTGTTGTGTGATGGTGATTTATTTAAAATCCGTTGCTGTACTCATATTTTAAATCTTATTGTGCAAGCTGGTTTGGGCCTTGTTGATGAGATTATCTCCAAAGTTCGTAATGGTGTGAAATACTCGAAAAAATCAGTCCCTAGGAAGAAGAAATTCTATAATATTATTATTGTTCTGCTGCACACATATTTTCAATCATTGTACTTTACAAATAGTTCATAAGTGTTATTATTATCATCATACTTCAGGTAAACCTTTTTTTTTCGAGCATAATAGAAAAGTACAGCCACGGAATGAACACAAACAAGGATCATAGGGTTGGAAATTACATTGTACAGACGAGGGATAAGAAGGAAAAATAACACAGATCAAAAGGATAATGGAGAGGAAGGAAGTTCCCAAAGGAGAATTTCACCAGTATAAACAAATTCAGTCAAGACCCAAGATAAAAATTGCTAAAATTTGCTGGTAAATCACAAGTCCGTCCTACACCAATTTCAGGGAGCCAGGAAAATGAAAATTCTATTGGGACTAAAACATGTTGGTTCATGATAAATATGACATGAGAGAGAGAATTTCAACAGGGACTAAAATCCAATCATACACCAGGCTAACCTCAGACCATATTTCACATAAGGTTGAAGCCTTTTTAAGTGACTGCTACATATCATCTTAAACTTGAAACTCTCATTATACCAATTCAATTTTAAACCATCTAATTCCCATGAAATCTGGTTTAACAGGAAGATTTTAATCCTATTCTCGGAAAATAAAATCCTAGGTCACAAACATACCCTAAATTGAAAGAACCAATAATGAGTCTCCAAAATAAACAGAATTAGCAGAAGGAATTCTTTCATCATACCATCTGAATGTTTGATCCATAA
Source organism: Ceratonia siliqua (assembly GCA_034509205.1). Taxonomy (NCBI): domain Eukaryota; kingdom Viridiplantae; phylum Streptophyta; class Magnoliopsida; order Fabales; family Fabaceae; genus Ceratonia; species Ceratonia siliqua. The sequence goes on from JASKGM010052331.1 coordinate 2,028, forward strand.
ACATTCAGCATATGTCAATTGGCCTTGAATCCATCATGGGTAGTAATCATATAATGACCTACTCACTAAGCATCAACAGAATCACTTAGCAATACAATTGGCACGATGCACATGCTTAACATGCTATCAAGATTATTTTCCAAGCAAACCAACAAGATGATGAAATTGACGTCTTCTAAGCAAGTTAAAACTAACATCCTGCCAGAGTAGAACTAATGTGACAGTTTAAGGATAAAACATTAAAGCAGACTCAATATGATTATCCAAGTGAATGGGAATGGCACCATAAACCATTAGTCGGTGATTAACAAGACAAAATTGAATTGATTGTCTACATAATGTCCAAGGTAGTAAAGAATCACTCCCCTATACATGCAAAACTAAACAAAGGCCATCGGGAAAGATTTCCAGAAGCTAAAAACTTTTCAAAATCCAAACGGCCCTACATACACATAACCCAGGATTTGGATCAAAAGAAATCTTACTCAGTTTCGTCTTCCCTGAAGCCCTCGGTTTGCTTCCAGAAATTCCCCAAATTCCCCTCCTGGTTTCTGTTTGCTGATTCGAGACCTCCCCCTCGATCCGTTTCTCTGATTCCCTTTGAAGGTCCCTTCTGATTCTCGGTCTCTTCTGTGTGATACAAAAATCCCCGATTTCAGCTTCGAAGAAGACCCCCCTTTTCGTCTCCAGTTAGCTCCCCTTTTATAGCCAGCAAACTGAATCAATTCCCTTGAAGTTCTCCCTTATTCTCGGCCTTTCAATCGCTGATTCTCGTGATCTCCTCCTTCGTATTATTGGCGCAGAGGGAAATCAAATCCCGTGGAAAGGGAGACGCCTTCGTTGCGAATCATCTGAGTAGAGGATCAATTTGCGCATGGTCTCTGCTCTGAGGGAACCGCAACCTAAAATGGCTGAAAGCAAAAAATGCAACCGGCTGGGACAGAGCCGAGACAAAAGGGTGTGAATGTGCAGAGGAGAAAAGGACGCCGTGAAAAAGACCGAGTACTGGGAGAAGAAGGGACCACCGGATTAGGCTAAAACTGGATCCGGGTTGGGTGTGGTTAAATGGACAAGTGGACCGTACCGGGTGTGGCTAAATGGGCTGAGGGAGTGTGCTGGACTTGGGCCAAATCAGTGTTGGGTTGGATCATTTTTTTTGGTTCAATGGGCTACCAAAAATGACCTTTGGGCTATTTTTTATTTATGTATATATATATATTTTTTAATTATTACCACTTTATTTTCTATTTTTTTGTCTTTTTATCTCTTTTCTTTTTTATTTAATTAATATTTTTTTAAAATTTTATTATTTAATTTTGTTATCAATTTATTTTGAGAAGAAATTTATTAATTTAAACCCCTAAATAAAATTAGGTGTTTACCTGACTTAATCGTACACACAAAATACTAATTTTATAAGGAAGGGAACTTTAGAGAGCGAGAAGAGGTGTCCAAATTTGTGAAAAGAAAATAGATAAAGTGATGGAAGAAATGGCTTGAGACCCCAAAGGAGAGGATGGATAACAGGGGATATTTTCACATGAAGAGCAATTTCAAAAAAAAAATCTTTTATCTGATTGTGACACACCACACTGCCTCAAGAGAATTAGGTTTTTTTTATTTTCAAATCTGTTTTTAGATAGATTATGTTCTTACTTTCTGGACCTAAAGTTCACTTGCAACCTCAATTTTCTTGGCTAGCATCAGGACCAAAATTTTGATCTAACTAGAAACTTTATATCATGAGTCCTATCAATTTATGGGAACTCCCTGTGATTCTTTAGAATGCCTATTGGACCAAACAGCAAGCTTGTTGAGCTTGTCTTTCCAGTTTAAGGATACTTTGTTTTTGATGATTTTGAGCATCAATAGTTTTAGATCTTTCTTCAGTGTAATTCCAAGTTGATTCATTTGCATTGAGACATGTGGAATTCTTCATCATTGTTCACTCAGAGCCTCAGAAGGAGACCGTGCTTTGCTTCTTCACAGATTGCATATAGCTATATTGGAGGACAGTCTTGTAAATAGAATTGAGGCCATGTATTAAGATAATACCTATTGATGGCAAGGAACTCTTCTCTTTTTTTGTAACCCCTTTTTTTGTTGGGTGATTATTTTTGAGCTTTTGTAGAACCTTCATCTCTTGTCAAGTTTTAACACTGCAAGTGGCGATGATCTAACCTTCTGATTGCAAGAAATCAGTGTTTTCTGTTACTTCTGTTCTTTCCTTTTCTCAATTGGAGGATCTGCACGGGATGCCTGAACTGGGCATTTTTGGTTTGAAGCAGGAAATGCAATATTCTTAATACTTCAATCCTGGTAAATTACTACTAAGAGCTTTATGATATGTATGTAGCAAATATTGTGGTTCCCTGCTGTCTGCTTTTATGTGCAACATTGATAATTGTAATTCTTGGAAACTTGGGGATCCCTTCTTATCTCAGGATATTAATGAAATTTATTCAATGGTGTATAATTTCAGAACAAGCAGCACTCAACTATGCTTCTGGCCAAGAATGCCCTTCAGGAAACCCATTATGATGTTCTTAATGTGAAGGAAGATGCAAGCCAAGAAGAAATTCGGGCTAATTACCGCAGTGCTATACTCAGTTTACATCCTGATAAATTATCGAAGATATCTGACACATCCAGCAGCGATCAAACATCAGGAGAGAGATTCCTCAGAGTACAGAAGGCATGGGAAATTCTCAGCAATTCAAGCTCTCGTTTGATTTATGATAATGAGCTGCGTCATTCAAGGCAGGATGTGTTGGCTGCTGAGGTTTCGGAAGATGTAACCTTACAAGATATGATGGCTGAAGATGGTGGAGTAGCGTTAGAGCTCTATTACCAGTGCCGATGTGGTGATTACTTCTCCATAGACTCTATGGAATTGGGGAAAATAGGGTATTCATTGTTAAGGGATGGAAGTAGGATTTCTTTGTTTACAGTCGATGCTTTACCAAGATCTGTGATTCTTCCCTGTGGATCTTGTTCTCTAAAAGCTCGTTTAGTAATCAATATTGATGACACTATAGCATTGTGATTTAATTCATCGCTTCGTATTTATTTTTATCTTTTCATACCCAAAAATTTTCTTAGTATTTTTCTTATCGATTAATTTGCATTTATTTTGTCAACTTGATCTTTGGGGAATGTAATGTTCTTCCTTGTATACAAAATTGAATACTTTGCCACTTTGATATTTTCTCATCCTTCCTTATTGCACATATTGTATAACTTTATAGCTAAAACTTAGGTGAGCTCTTCTCTTCATAGGCATATGTACTCAAAACTGTTCTGATATCATTCATCAAAATCCAATGTGAATTCAACCAAGCCCCAATCATGGCCCCCAAACACCCGAACTGCTTACTAAAAGCTCAATCAAGTGGTCTTTTTCCCTCTTCCTTATAGGCTTTTCTCTTCACAAATTTTAAGAACACAAAAAAGAGAACAAGTTCCTCCTATTTTAGTCATCATCAGAACAACACAAAACTATGTGTTCATTTGCTTTCATGAGCAAGGCCATCATATGATGTTGAGTATGCACTCGTGTATATCCCAAAAAAGAGTTCAGCTACTCCTATTCATTGGAGGATGTTCAAATTCATCTAATGATTTCTCACTCTCTTCCCTTGCTATGTTCTTTAATTAGGAGTTGTACGCCTATTCTCTCTCTTAGCTTTTGAAAACCATGTGAGGTCCAATGCATCCTTGATTTGGGATATTTAACCCATGTTCTTAGTTTTTATTACCATAATTAAATAACTAGATAATGTAATTATTTAATATAATTTAAAATTATTTTACTTTTTCATAGTCAATATAATGATTATTAGTTAAAGAGAGAAATGAAGATGTTGTTCGTACTTTTGGTAATAGAAAAGATAAGATTTCGCATGCCTCTTTTGTATAGTGGATTAGTGGATGTGAAAAAGACATTGGATCCCATAGCTGATTATATGAAAGATTATCCATTTACTTTATTCCATTGAAAATGACTATCCATTACATTTAATATAATGGCACCACTTGAACCTCATCTTCAACAGATTATGTCATTTTAGGGGACAGAAATCATATGTGATCTCTGTTCAACCTCATCACTGCTAAAATGTTTGTCTTAGTTGTCCTAAGTGCTTTAGTCTTTAATGAAGCAGCCAAACACGGGAGGTATTTGTCATAGTTGTCCTCAAATTATTTATTTATTTATTTTATAAAGTCTCCATCACCAGGGGAGAGGAGCAGAGAGAAGAGTTAGGAAATGAATTTCTATATATATATATATAGCAAATGCATTTCAATTTTCGTTTCAGCCAAATGGTTTACACAAAGAAAGATAGTATTAAAAGAGTATAATTAATTTTTTTAAAATAATTTACTTAAACTCAGATATAGTTACATTAATTAACTACTTTTAACCTATACCTAATTTCTCTCTTAATCAATATTCAACAAGAATTTGCTCAATTGATAGATTGGAGTTACATTAATGTAAAGGATTTTTAATTTAATTCTTATTAATAATATTTATGTCTTAAATTCATTTTAATAAAAAAATGAATGCCGAAATCAAGTTAATTAATTTAGTTATTTATTTGTGATAATGAAACTGTTATCTTGAGGTAACAAGCCATGTTGTTGCATTGCCCAAAGATTTGGCTTTTGATTTTTAGTGGATGCCTTCTATAATGGTTTATCAATTGTGACCATCATCTCCCCTAAACTTTAATAAGTTGAAGGCTTCATGCCATCACTATCTTCCTAATTTCTGCAAAGTATTATTTCTTCTTCAAAAATAAGAACTTTTCTGCTACAAATTAGAATTTCTCATGTAGGTTGTCAATCAAAGAATGTTATAAAATGTCGACTTGTCATGCAGTCTTATTATGTGGGACCTTTGAAAAAGTAGTAATATTGTCAAGGTGTACCATTATTCATTGGCCATTGATCTCTCTTTAAGTTTCAACTAATATAAAAAAATTTCTTATTAATGCAATAATTACTTTCATTTTTTTTGTTGTTCTTAATTAGAATCTGGAAGATCCTAAAATCCTTTTTTTTTTCTTTTCCCTTTTTAAAGTTGTTTCTTATATAACCATTCGTCTTTTGAGTTTCTATTTTCTTAGATCTTGTTATAATATAAATTATTATATAATTTTTAATGCATACAAAATATTGTATAAATTTATATGGTAGAGATTTTTATACAATCTAATATTATTGGAAAGCATCCAATAATTTATTACATTCATTAGGAAAAAATCTATCTTATTTAAAGTGAATTTACTTAAAAAGAAATTGATCAAAATCAATAGTAAAATTTCTTATATAAATACCTCAAATGTCTACGAAAGAACCTCAGAAACAGAAGACAATTAAAAACTTATATAGGATAGGTATTATTATCGATACCACTTACCACCCCAAAAGCATGAAATTTCCGGTGAGCATTTTCCTTGTTCTTGGCCTTGCCTTCTTCATTATCGTCCTGGCCACAGTGCAACCAGCCCAGTATTTCTTCAACACAGAGTACGACGTCCGAGTCATCAATGGCTTCCGGAATAACATGTCCGATCCATTAGTGATTTGGTGTTCATCCGAGGAGGCAGATCTTGGTGGGCGAGCCCTGCAAGAGCACGATGACTTCAGCTGGAAGATGAGGACCAACTTCTGGAGCAGCAACCTCATGAAGTGTACTATGAAATGGGACCAAACCAGGAAGAGGTTCGATGCTTTTAAGGCTTCTAGGGACGTTGATAGGTGTGGACCTCTCAAAATATGTTCTTGGATGGTCACTGAAGATGGGTTTTATTTCAGTAACGATGAAGTTAACTGGAATAAGGACTTCTCATGGTGATCATCATCATGGTACATGGTGATATTTGCCGTGAGTTGTTATTCAATCCATTTCAAAAATTTTATTTTGTTTTGAATTATTTATTGTTTTACATTACAACGAAATATTAATTATTATTATTTTAATAATTTAATTAAATATAATTATTTTTTATTAGAATTAAAATTATTTAAGATATTCTTTAATTCTTGTGTTATTATCTTAAATGACACATAATTTAAAACGAAATGAATAACTTAATAATAATTTTAATTTGTTTTTACAATAAACCATGAATATTAGAGTGTTGTGCATTGAGGGGATGTTGTTTAAGGTTTTATTGAATTATGAACAAAGATTGATTCACCCGGCACTAAAAACTAAAAAGACCGAGTCAAAATGATTATTGGGATCCTGTTATTTATTGGTAATGATCTAATGCTATTAATCTCCACTTAATTATACTTAAAACAACCAAACTTTTTGCACCCCATTTTCGTACTTGCTTTCTCTTACGTAAAAAGTTCATTATTAAACTACTCAAAACAAAAGTAAATATTACTCCTTTCATTTTATTTTAATTAATTTTTAAGATAATAATATAAAAATTAAGAATGTTATTAAATAATTTTAATAAAAAATAGTTGTACTAGTTAAATTATTTTTATTAAAATTAATTTAAACTCTTATTAATATTTTATTGAATATAATAATAAATAAAGATAAAGTTTAAAAAATAAAAGTTAATACTTATTTGATAATGTAAAACGGTAGATAATTTAAAATAAATTAAAACTCTTAAAACATCTATTATTTTATAACAGAGAGAGTATAAAATATTATTTTAAAATTTAAATTAAATTATTTAAAAATAATTTAAGAACAAGAAGGGATTGATCCAATATGTAAATAGCAATATGTATGGTCCAAAATGAGTATGTTTAAAGGGAGTGGTAGGGAAAGTGAAGTACTACAAGATGAAAAGCATTAGTCTACCTACCTAATTATACTACAGGATAGAATGAGTACTATATATATATATATATATATGGAAATCCATAGTGGAGAAAAGCAATATTGAAGTGGAAAATAATAGTTAAAGAATAAACAAGTGGCTGAAACCAGTTGCCAAATTGAGAGTTAAATGAATATTAGATTTAGATAGTGATCAAATATAAAAGATATCTGCCAGCCCGAATGATAAGGTAGCTAAGATTACTATAAAGATAATAAAGAAGAGTAGAAGTGGAAATCTTGAAGGGGCTTGTCAACCTTTGAAAGCTACTTTGCTACACAAAGTGAGGTATGGAATATATTGGAACCTTTTTAACTGTCCCATGAGCCAAACGGAGAAAGATATTGTCTCAGATATTGTTACATAAAATAATTAGTTGATTCTTTTTATATTCAAAACTAGAGGTATTACATTTGTTTACAAATTAAGACAGAGACAAGAAAGAGAAAACAAAGTACCATCCTAGTGCCTCTAATGACATACCTACTCTGCTTAATCAATGGTTTTATTGATCAAACCATATTTAATCTAATGTAATGTGAAACTCGAGTATTACAAAATCTAAAATTACAACACAAAATCGAATGGAGTCTAATAACCTCTCAAGATTGAGAATCCCATGCAATTGTGATGTGCGTGTGAATCTTATCCTTATTTTTGTGTTAGTGTAATGATTTTTTCATTTATCACATTAGGAATCTGTTGATGGTGGTCCCTCAATTAAAGCAGTTTATCGTAGAAGAGAGAGGAGCATAAAAGATAGTCTGATTGCTACTAATCCACATTGCAAATAATTATTTTATCTGTTTCAAATTATTTGTTATTATAAGAATTTTATTTTATTTTAAATTATCTGTCGTTTTAAAAATCATACTTTGTAGGATATGGTGAAGAAATGCAGGGATCCATTAATGATAAGGAGAATTAATCCAAAAGAATGGATTGAGGGTCGAAGAAATTGCAGAAATGGAGAGCATCGAGGAATTTGCTGCGAAGTCTTAGAAGTGAAAAGAAGCGTTCAGCTAGGAGAATAAACCAAGGAGGAAAACACCCTTGAAGAACTCATCGCCTTCCAGTAAGAAGGGACGTTGGCTGAGTTCAGGGAATGTGTTGAACCTTTGACGACACCCTTGAAGAAGATTAGGGTTGTAAGAAATTTGATTGAGCCTAAAAACTTAGTTCATGTGGTAAAATTGGCCTAAAACAGAAGAGAAAAAAGTTGGGTTATAGGAAAAACATAGGTTGGACGACAGTCAAAGAAAATTGAGTGTAAAAGCTATTTGAGCCTAATTGACTACTCATTTAGGGTTACTGGAGTGTAGAAATTGGGTGGAAATAGTCCAATGATTAAAATTCAATAGGATCCAGGCAGGTCAAGAGATCCAAACTTACTGACCCGAACAGAGCCAATTTATGAGGCAAGGGAGGGGGAAACAGGGCTTGGCAACATCACCTGACAAGATACTAGACAGTGCTTGCACCTTCACCTTGAGGACAAGGTGAAAGTGTAAGGGGGTAATGATAGTCCCCCAATTAATGGAATTAATCGTAGAAGAGAGGGGCAGAAAAGATGGTCTGGTTGGTCACGTGGCTACTAATCCGTTGCAAATAATTAATAATTCATTTTGCAGTAGAGGGTGGGTAGGCAGGGTAGCGAGTGGCACTAGGAGTCTGGTTGCTCAAGGAATCTGCCTAGCATTAGCAGTCTGTTTAGCGTTCTATAAATAGGAGTTAAGCTGGTATATTGGTTTTTTGCAGAGTTTGGGTCATTGGAAGGGTGAGTCCTAGCACCCACATAGTTAGGGAAAGTTTCTAGTTTGCGTTTGTAATTATTTCTTTATTTCTTTTATTGTCGTCTACTGTTTATGAGAACAAGGAGGCCTCTATAGCCTCTGTTCTCTTTATTTTCGGTTATGTTCATGTCTTATCAGATGATTTTGTTGCTGTCTTTTATCAATAAATACCATAAGGTCTATTTTGTTCTGTTTCCATTCTGGAAATTGCAGGTTTCCATCGTGTGTCAAGCTATGAAAAGAACTAATTGCCCCCGTTTTATGACTTTATGCCTAACCTCCAGGCATGTTCCTTTTATCACACATATATTGTTACTATATTAAAATACTTTCAGAATTTTCTATTGACTTAACTGTTGGACTGCAGAGAAGAGCACCAAAACTCAGAAAAGATTTGGATCCGTCGTTAGATTGTACTGATCAATTGTATAACTAATTTGAAAATATCATATGGATATTGTGAAATAGACATACTTTTTAGTACAAGTGAATCAAATAATAACTTCGAAGTTAAATAAGAATGGAAAATTGATCTTCATTTACATATATATACAGATTACTCCAAATAATAATTTTGAAGTCAATCAAATACTATTTGGATTCCTATTCCTTTATATAAGTGACCTTGACTGGAGAGAGTATGAAAGAGTAGTGATATTGCGATTATGAAAGCCAAGGGGTATATATATATATAATAATGGCGCAAGAAAACGACTCTGCATACTGCAACCAGGACCCATATCAACATCTTCTTTTATCTCAAACACACACAGAGATGGAGACAAATCGGGGCTACCACTTCAACAATGGCCTCTTTCTCTTTCTCTTTCTCTTCTCTCTTACCAAAATAGTGCCATATTATGGGCATTAGTTGCTGAAAACGATCTATCACAAAACATATCTCAAGCGTGAAACCATGGTCTATTAAGGGACAAAGGCAACATTATATTGGTATAGACAAAGGCAACATTTTTTATTTTGTCTATTTAATTTTGGTTAGAATTTAAACTTGCAACTCTCTACAACATTAGTTTACTTTACAAACATATCTCCTTCAACTAAAAAATATGTTATAGGCCCAAGAATGTCCAATCATGGGACAAGTTGAAGGGCTAATGGCCCAAATAAGTAGGCCCAAAATCTCCTCCAACTGCAATTGTGATATATTATCACAATTTAATTCCGCGATTCTTGCCATTCTCACCACTAAGTATGGAGCACTCAATATTACAACGTAACGTATTTAAATAAAAAATAGTTTCTCATACGTTAACAAGCAAAAGGAAGATATCAGTTACTTACTTACTTTATTCACAATATAAATACTTGACTTAGCGTGATCACTTACTTTCTTCACATTTAAAATATCAATGATTCTCTCCTCAATCTTGGCAAATTAAAAGTCTCCTATTTCCTTGATTCTTACACGCAATCATTATTATTAAACAAATTCTTAGCCTATACATGACACATTATTCATATAACATTCAATAAATACAAATTATGTGTATATTTTAATGAATTTGAATTTCTTGAAGTTCAGACAAAATTTAATGTGTAAATTCCAGAGAGAGATACAAAATGGGTGAAGTGGGATCCACCTGAATACAAGAAGACCGTTCATTCTCTCTCATTTCTCTCTTTCTAGTGTTGACTCTCTTCAAAATTTATAATAAAATCAATAATGCATTATATGATTAAGGTGAGACTCAATTTGCATCTCATATAAAAGATACATATAATTTATATTTATTAAGAGTTACATATATCCAATGTCATGTTTAAGAATCTCTCAAAGGTAAAGTGAACCTATTTGAAATTTGAAAGAAGGAAAGAAACGAAAAAGCTAGAATATCAAAACTTAAATTATTATTGTGCATCCATTTAATTTCTGTACATGGGCCATTCAAAATTGTTAAAATATCCCGCAAATTACGTGATTCTGAAACGCCTCAAATCTGCAAAATTAATTTGATTGATGAACCCTTTAGTCTTTGTCTTCTTCAACCCATTCTATAAATAAATACCAAACTCCATTATATTAATTACCGCCAATAAGATCTGTCTTGAAGCACAAAAATGGCAATGAAGAGCGGGTTCTTCAGCTTATCTCTGCTGGTCCTTGCTTTGTGTTTGATCTCAACACTTGGTGTGTTGGTTGACGTAGAAAATGAGCTGCCCAGTGAGTCAAAGGAGCCACTGAAACTCGTGTGCGAACAACCTTCAGTAGAACTGACAGCGGGTGATCATTATAACCGCACAGTGAATGCCAATGAAGGTAGCTTACAGTGCACTGCTCTGTGGTTGCCATTTTTCAACACTTGGGATGCTTATAAGGCCAACCTTGACAAAGGCCATAGCCACATTTTTTGGTCTGTCAGAAAGGATGGTTTCTACCGAAGCTATGATATCTACAAATGGAACAAGATCATGGATTGGGTCTCTGAGTGATTCATATGATCGTTGTTTATAGATCACCTTTTGGAAACTATTCATGTACGATTTTGCCATCAAAAAGTGATTCACCTATGGCTTTTGCTCTTTCTTCTAATCTATTTTCTCTCATTTGACTTCATCTTCAGATTCATTCATTTATATTTTATAGCTTTCTTTTCTTATTTCTCATTCAAAAATGGCTGCCTTGTTCTGCGTTTTTCGTTGCATTTGATCCTAACAGTGACATCGGCCATGCTATAGTTTATTGGTTAGCTAAACGTAATGGCTTTTTCCATAGTTATGAGAAAAAATATGATTGGAAATTAAATGATGATCAATGCTGCTATACTGCTATATATGAATAAATCAATGGTAATGACTGATTACTTGATTATTCTAAACTACAATTCATAATTGTGGTCGTAATATTACTATTCTGAAAGGTTTCGAAATGGTATTAATGATTGTATTTGTAATTTTATAATCACTATTGTGAAAGGTTTTGTGCTAGTTTTCTTTTCTTGGTTACCAAAAATTACCAAAAAAAAAGTGAAAAGTTTATTCATTTGTCCAATGACAGTGATTTTCCACTATTTGATTACCTAATTATATTGCTAATTATAGACCCTTGAATTAAGTTATAGGTTGAGAAGGGAAATTATATAGAAATATTAAGTAATTTTCAAGTGATCAGAGTATCAATAAGTTAACCCAAGAATACAATTACTGTATAAATAAAAAATTATTAATTGAAAATTATTTTATAGCATATTAAAATATTTCAAACACACTCACGATACATTTACACACACATGAAAGTATCAATAGTCCAACTTATGGTTTTGATTTTGAAAAATGATTTTTTACATTGGTCAAACGTAAACATATAATAAAATTTAAAAACTTTTTGATCCTGCGTGGTACGTAACAGATACTACACAAACCTATTTGAAAATTTAAAACTTGAATATATTTTTCTATATCTAATTCAATTATTGTGCAAATTATGTGATTCTCAAAAGGAAGGCTATTCTCACAAAATTTATAAAATGTTCTTTTTAGCCAATATTACAATTTGTTTTATTTCTTACATTATCTTACTACACGTTGATTGACTAAGGAATCTTTTATAAGTTTTATGGGAGATATTTTTGTGAGAATAGCGTTTCTTTATGAAACCTCAAATCTGCAAAATTAATTTGATTGATGAACACTTGGTCTCTGTCTTCTTCACCCATTCTACAAATAAATACCAAGCCCTCACTTGAAGCACAAAAAAGGCAAATTAAGATGATCAGTGGCTTCTTCACCTTCTATCAGGCTCTCCTTTCCTTCTGTTTCATCTCAAGTCTCATGAACACTTGCTGCTTCAGATGTTGTGGAAGTTGACATTGAAAATGACTTGCCAAGTGACACTAATTAAGGAGCCAACTCCTTAATAACTTTATATAATATAATAGTATTGATCTTTATTTAAGGATAATTTAATTTTCACAAAGCTTATAAAACTGAGCTCTTCCACTAGCTAGGCAAATCAGCTAGAGTGCCAACTTCTTAATAACTTTATAAACAAAATCATCATTACATTACTTGTCTAGCTGTCCCATATGATAGAAGAACTCCTAATAACAATTCTGTGCTATATATATCTTACGCTTATGTATTCGTAATAATCTGATTATAACAATACATAAGCAACTTAATATATAGCAGAATTACGCTTTCAACCCATTTTATTTAACCTATTACATTTGGCCTAGTACTTTGAAATTTGGGTATAGTTTGCTGGAAATTTTGTTTTTTTGTTACATTAGAATACGTTTATGACCTAAGAAGTTGGGAAAGAACAACAAGGATGAACCAATTCAAGTATATCATACTCATTTCAATCTCAAAAATTGAAGTTGGTATCATGTGAGCTATTAACTCTAACCCTAAACTTAACCCTTTTCCATGGTCTTAATTTGGTTAGAAAAAGGAAACGTTTTAAATTTATTTTAGTGACATCTCTCTCTTTTTCGACCTAGGTGTCTAGCTAGAAGATTCACATATCTCTTATTTTGAGATAATTCATTCACAAGCTTTTAAAATAGTATATTTTTAAAATGATACTTTATAAAATTTAGAGTGAACTAACAATTTGATCCCTCAAAAATATAATCCGTCTCAATTTAGTTTTTTAATATTAAAACGTCTCAATTTAGTTCATCAAATATTTATCTTGTCTCAATTTAGTCCAATTCGTTAGATATAATAAATAGAAAATTGACGTGATAAATATGGAAGTTTACGTGACATGTGGTTGATGACACAGTAAGGTTAACGTGTCAATGCCACGTAAACTTTCATTATTACCATGTCATCTTTAAGAAACCAAATTGTTAATTCACTCTCAAATTTATTATATAAGATATTGTAATACAAGGTATCTAGGCAGATTTAATTTGATTTTACCCCCTCATTTTTATGCAAAAATCGATGCATTAACTTAAAAAAAACACTATATTTAACAGAGGGACAGAATTGAGATGGGATGAATTTTTGAGAGACTAAATTAACACGTTTCAACATTGAAGAATCAGATTGAGATAAAGTGTATCTTTAAGAAACCAAATTGTTAATTCACTCTCAAATTTATTATATAAGATATTGTAATACAAGGTATCTAGGCAGA
>JASKGM010052372.1:0-19652 GCA_034509205.1 Ceratonia siliqua
TTTAGGGTAACCATCCTTAGGGATGGACGTTGTGGGGTGCCTAACACCTTCCTCACACGTAATTAGACTCCCGAACCCATCCTCTGGTTTCAAGGGCCGGTTTTTGGATTTTAAAAGGATCCCAATTATCCTTATAATTAATTGGTGGCGACTCTAATTCTTATCTCTGTATTTTTCCCTTTCATCACCTTAGGGTCATGACGGTGTAATTTTTCCATCCGTCACGTTGTGACAGCCATGAATAATCTTTTAATGTTTGTAAAGCTAGATAGGGAACTGGGTGGCAAGCTTGAAAACCATTGGAAGGTGGCTTTTTTTAGTGTGACCGGAAAGGCTCTGCACTTTAACTCTTCTCCCAAGCTGTTTAGCAACATAATTGAGTTATAGATTTTCAAGTGTTCTCAGGGATCGGTAGAGCAATCATACTTCTTGAGTTGAGGTTGCGTAAAGTACCTGGGGAGAGAGTAGCTCATAATGCGCTCTGAAAATGGGTGCGAGTCATTGTATGTTGGTATTTCTAAGGATGAAAATGCCAATCTAGTGTTGACTGGGTTTACTATCTAGGTAGCTTGACAACTGCCGAGGCTATCAAATTTAATCTCTAAGTAACTGATTCACCAATTAACTGTAGCATAAAAGGCACACCGAGTCGAGTCCTTGGATCACTTTGATCAAATAACCAAATCAGGGTCATAATAGTAAAAGGGGGTTTATAGCAGACAAATAAGTCACAGTAATGAAGATAGTAAATAGAAATTCGAAACAACCAATCTAAGGGAAGTAACAATAACTAAACCAGTCTTGATTTTAATTTTATCCTTGATTACTAAAGAGTCATTCAAACAATAATCTCGTTCTTGATTTTTAGAACATATTAAGAAGCCTCAATATAGTTCTTGAGTTCACTGCTAAATAAGCATTCACGATTTAATTAATCAGGGTTAGATAAATTAAGCTTTCATCCAAACACTTTCTTAACCTAGAAACTAGAACTCAATCAAACTAAACAACTCATCAATTAATTTTGATGCCTTATTCAATCTTTGTAAATCTCTCTTGACACATGACAACTACGCAGCCATCATATGAATATTTCAAACAAATTAAGCAACTTAATCAGAATCTCAAAAGAAAGGAGGAAACTTGATAAATACTTGAACTGCAAAATGCTGAAACTAAGATCACAAAATTAAACACCAAGACTATCAATCCCTAGGATTAATTAAGGATTCTATCCATCCATGAAGAAGGGGGACGAAAATACAAAGGAATAAAATGAAACCCTAGACAGAACAGAGAAGAGAAACCAGTCAGAGGCAATGGAACAGTATTTCTAAAACCATAGCTACTGACCTAGTTTTACAACATTTGCATATATATAAAACCCTAAACCACAAATTACAAGGTTGCCCCTAGTTCAAGGTGTCCTCTAACTGTCTAACCAGGCCATTAGATGATTTCTAGGGCAACAGCATCAGCAAAACGTAGCAGTTTTGATAAGTGATCTACAAAGGATGACTTCTAGTGGTAGTATTCCAGCTCTGGCTTCCAGGCTGAATTTGACTCACTAAACATCTGAATCAGCCTTGGAATTCTCATCAAAGTTGTAGAGATTTGTCTTAGCTTTACTACAAGATAAAGTTCATGATTATCAGATGTCCAGAACTCAAGTTATGGCCAAAATACAAAAGCAACGTAAAAGCTCCGATAATGCTGAAATATATCATTAAACACAATTAGAACACAAACTTATAAACTGTGGCCAAACTGAAGAATTTAAGTATATGAAAGGATTAAAAGACTAAATGTGAGGCTAAAATAATATATTGAAATTGTGTTTATCATAGCTCCAGCTTGGTGGGCATAGTTTCACAGTTGTTGATTTGGTATAAGTGTGTTTAAGATATTAATAGATTAAGATTCGGTGGAGACCTCCTTTTGATGATGCTACTATCGATAATCGGCCAACTTGGCTTTGTCAGCTATCCACTCCTGTTCTAGAGCCAAGATTCTATGGAGAAGCAGTTGGAGGGTATCTCCTTTGGCATCACGGCCCTGGCGTGCTTGTTGCTGCAGATTGGCAGGTGAATATGAAGGGCTTTCCTGAGAAGGGTGAAGGGCCAAAAAGGGTTGAAAGCTGGGCCAGGAGTATGTGGACTACTATAGGAGTAGGATGTTGGGTATTAAGGACTTCTCTAGGTAGATTATGCACATCGATTATTATTTAACACAAGATCAAAGAAATATTTAGGAATATCAAATAAAATGATTCCTACAAACGGTGCCAAATGTCGATTACTATGTTAAGGACAAGTTGGATAGAGTTTGGGTCTTGCTAGGATGCTCGTCGAGTCAAGTTGATGAGGGTACTTGCCAAGTGGAGAAAAAGCAAGAAGCCGGGTTAGTTGTTCTGGGTTATAATGATAAGTCAGTTTGGTCCGAGTGAGGCAAAGATAAAGGAAGTGCTTAATTCCAAAAGTCTTAAATCTTTGCATGGAAGTTGTATTTATGGGTACGAGGAGTATGGACAGGCCATGTGCTCTGTTAGGGGAGAAAACATATGGTTGGCTGGGGTTTCTTGTGCCATTTGTATATTGGCCTGATAAGGACATGTACATGTTCCATATTTTTAATTTAGGCAAAAAAAAAAAAAAAAAGGGAAGCAAACAATCTAGAATGTAACGTTTGACCGCTCATTAATTTGAAAACAATGACCGCTCGTTGCATCTTGCCAACCACAAGAACAATATTGATTGTCAAATTTTTGTGGGAATGACAATTAAACCCTAAATTAGTCAAATCCACTTCCACCTATATAAGGATTTTTATTTAGGAGATTACATAGTAGATATAGAAAATTCAGTGAAAGTCCAGCTGTATAAGGATTTCAACAATTAGATTCTTTTATAATAATTAAAAAAAAAAACTCCAGACCTTGTTTACTGCCTCTGGAATGGAATAGGAAGCTACCATGTGCTACAAACCTTCTGTCTTTTTTCCAGACGAAACAAGATTATCTTCATCATCTCCATCTCCATCCTCTTTGTTGTGTTCATTATCATCATAATCTTTTTTCCCCTTTAATATATGTGTATGAGTGTAAAAGAAGAAATTAGGAAAATTTAATAATGTAATCTTCGAATTAATTGCTCAACATAAACCACATAAAGATCGAGATATTCAAGCTGAGTAAATAAAACAATTATAACATGCACGTTCAATTATTTTGCACAAATCAGTAATAATAAGATGTTGAAAAGCAAAATACAATGTAAAAGGATTTTAGATGCAGGATAATGGATGGACATAATAAATGCGGGGCATTTAGGTCATTTACGTTATTTTCTTAAAATTTATGTTTTGAGAAAATGACTTAAATGTCTACATTTATTATGTTACTGTAAAATGGGAACACGTCAAATTATAATAATAGGCATTATATTTTATATGCTTTAAAAAAGTTTTTTTGCAGGAATAAAAAATCGGAAAGATCCTTATTAATCATGAGAAAATTAAAATTATTTGACATAAACATATTTTGATAATATTTATATTAAAAATTAATTACATATATCATATCTAATTAACATGTTTTTATATATATATGGCACAAAAAATCTAAGAGCAATTTACCAAGGATAATATTGAAATTCAATTAAAATATATGTTTTTTAGATATTTTAAATTTATAATAACAACAAATACATTGTAAAGCATACCATATATGATACTTCTCAAAAGTCATTATGAATTTTAAGAAGCACCATCAAAAAATACAACCAAGAATAAATTTATAACTTGTTCTACTACAAAGTACCGAAGAAAAAAGTCACAACATATCCAAAGGGGACTTAAGTCATTCTACCACAAAACAGAAGGTTAGGTCCATCCGTAGACTTTAAATTATGTTAAAGGTGCTTTATGAGTATTTTTTTTTCTTATAATTTTTATTTTAAGAAACAAGTTAAAAGAATCTAAAAAAATTTTGAAAAGTAAAAAAAAAAATTTCCATAATACAAGTATTCAAAAGTAAATAAAAAAACAAAGTAAAAAAAATTCTTTTGATTTTCTTTTACTTTTTTGTTTTTTTAGATTCTTTTAAATTGTTTCTGAAAAAAATAAAAAGCTACTCATGGAGTAGCAATACTTATGAGTAGTATAGAAATCACCTATTCAAAACTACCCCTAATTAAGTTATTGTTTTTTATATAAAGTAAACTAATTACAGGATTAATTTATATTTAAATTATCTATTTACACACTCAATTTATGGTAATATTTTTACCATTCCAATTGGTTTCAATTCTTTTAAATTGATATTATTATTTTTAAAATTAGCTATTAATTTTTAAATAATTATATTTTATAAAAAAAATTTTAACTTCATAGGTATTAGTAAAAAATAACAAAGTCTGGCCTCTTAAATTTAATTGTAGTTACATTTATAACTATGAATAATTTACAATAAAAAATTATATAAAGAATATTATTCAATTTATTATAGAGTTTGGGGATAACAAATAATAACTAGTTTTAATTTCAAACTTTTAATAAAACTGAATATTTGATTAATTCACATTTAAAATATATATTCATCCTCTCAATTAATGTTAATATTTTTAGACTTTCAATTAATTTAATTTTATTACTCTAACTTGACAGTTTTATTATATTATCAATTACCTACTAGTGTTTTAAATAATTAATTTTTCAAAAAAATTTTAATTCCATTGATTATAATCTTGACAATCATCCATATATAATTGTATTAGTAAAAACAAAATTAAATTCAACATATTAAGTTTAAATGTAATTGTAGTTGTAACTTACATATATTTTATTGTTCATTTTTCTTCAATAATGTAAAAATTAGAACTATCATGAAAAGACTGTAGCATTGTAAAAAAAAAATCATTGGATAAGAAGAACAAAATTGTAGGATTATATAAAGTTTATCCATAAAAAAATTTAGGAAGTAGAACTAATCAAGGCTAAGTAAAAGTGTGAATTAATGTTAATGAATCAAGCATTTGTTTTATATGAAAAAACTAAATAAATTAAAGTTAGTTTGAAAAATAATAATTATAATTACTTAAAAAATAATGTGAATAAACAATTAAGAATACAATAGTGCTAACCTAAATTAAGAAATATACTTTTAAAGTACCAAACACACCAGACTTGAAATACTAAAATTTTAGTATAAATAGCAAATTGGTCAATACTTGAAATACTAACTAGTTTGTGTTTAGAAATTTGAAACCAAAAAGGTAGAAATTAAAGAGATAGATAAGGTGATATGTTTAGAGGTAATATATTTCTTTCTTTACTAATTAATTTCTGTCAAATATAAAAAAATCTAAAAGCAAAATATGTACCAAAAATTCAAAAAATTTGAAACATTCTCACATATTTAAACGTACCAATTTAAATGTGCCGGTTAGTATTGTTGATTAAGTTCTTAATTAGCCATTAAGTGAAAATATTAATCCGTACCTCTTTACTCTTTAAATGTGCCAGTTAGTATTGTTGATAAAGAGAAATCACTCTTGTCGCTCGTAATTTTGGAGTACAGATCTTGGAGCAATCATGCATCAATGTTGACTTCTTCAAGAACCACCGCATGTAATGTAAACCCTTGACAATTGTCAACAAGATTAGTAGGCAATACTTCAAGTGGTATTCTTCTAAAGCACAATTTCCTTCGTGTCGTTGAAGTTGTCTTCAATTCCACATCCAAAAATCTCCTCTAATTCAGCAGAATCAAATATGGTTAAGCTTGTTAATTGTGGTAGGCTTCTTTGGATGACTACAGAGAAAACAAAATTTAATTTTTCAGAAATATATAATTTTAATTTCTGAAGACTTTGGAGGCTAGAAAATATATGGAACCCATCCGCATGAGCCTAACCTCAGGAAGTATGAGTCAACAATTTGTGCTACCACATAAACATGAATAGTTTCCCAAAGTTATACATGTAAATGATGTCTAACTAGCCTCTCCCGCTTAGTTTTCTATTCTCTTAATTTTAGTCCAAGTACATGCTTCCATATATTTATAATGAAAATGGTAGGAAGTTATTGTGATTAATATTTGAGATGATTATATACAAAATTGAATAGGCTATTTTATATGCAATACTTGTTGAGCCACATTTAACAGTATACAATACTTAACTATCATATACTAGGAAATTAATCACAATTTGTACCACTGTTCTTTGGTGGAATGAAATTGAATCCAATTTGGGGCAACCATCTATGACAAAATGGTGGAGTTTTGGTACACCGTAACTTGAAGCCTTGACAGATTTGAACGAGGCTTGGTAATTTTTCCAATTTTAACTCACATAAATTTGAGAAGATGATTTCCTTATCATTGTCAGCATCTTCTTCACTTCTATGCTTAAAAATCTCCACTAGCTGATCAGCCCCTGATATGTATAGAAAGCTTAATTGTGGAAGCATTCTCGGCTTCTTCTTGCACTCCTTGATTTCCATATATCTCAATTTTAGAAAGCATGCTTGATCAGCATTACATAGATTCTGAGATTCTTCATTCTCTTCAAAGATTTCCTCCAATTCCTCACAATTAGATATGATGAGCTTAGTCATTTCTGGCATGCTTCTATATATGATCGCAGAGATCGAACACAAATTTCAACTTTCCACAATGATTCAGAGTGTTATAAATTGAAGATATCAGAGGCTCAGAACTTGTATCTGCAATTGCTGTATATTTATATGAGAAAATAAGGGGAAGAATAAGGAAAAAAGCATTTTTCATTGAAGCATAGAGAGCCAAAAGACAAGTAAGACAAATTCAATCATGTGTTTTTACTTGTAGTTAGCAGTTTTCATATTCATTACTTGATTATTAATCACTTGTTTGCACCTGATATCTCTAAATGTACCCCTGTTGGATTTGAAGACACAATTTTCCCATCATCAATAAATGCTTGACTAGTAAATAAAATCTATTAATCATGAAAACATTTGTTTACTAGATATTGAGATGCATGTACATAAAGTTATTGAATGTTTAACATACATGTCAAAGTGTATATATAATGCAAAGTGATCGTCATAATTCCACATTACCTGAAAGTGTTAGTCTGGATGGTCATATATGTAGGCAAACCTATCCAACAAATTAGTCTTTTTGTTAGTTAAACCCAATTTAAATCATTTGGTATTAGAGCTGGACGCTTGTGTGTATGGGCACATGTGGACCATTGTGCCCAAGACAGTCCTCTCATGAAAGGTGACACCGGACGTGTGAGAAATGCGTGAGAGTCTCCCTTGACTAACTTTTTGGAGTTATGCTCACTTTGCATCAATGTGATTCATTGATTTCTATATGATATATTCATTATTCTTATGCAAACATCCAATATAAAGAAACCTGTTGATGTACCAGACAACATACAGTAACACTTATACCTACCACCTTTGCCGCTTATTACTCATTCTAAATCAAAATTAAATCAAGTATAATTAAATCAAAATAAATGCATGGAAGATCATAATATATCCATACCGTATTTAAACGTGGTTGTCTCTCTTCTGAACCACCTATGTTATTGATGCTCCAATTGCAATCATCAATTTGGGACAACCTTCACATGAAAACTCTATTAAAGATGGCCAACTTATGTGATACCTTTCTGGAAAAATCTTGATAAGACGTGGAAGGTTCCTGAAGTTAACCACTTTCAAATGAGAAAGCACAATTTGGATCTCGTTTTGATAGGATGAACGATATTCACGATCATGCTCACCAAATACATATTTTAGCTCAAAACAATCTTCTAATCTTATCTCTTCCAATTTCGTAAGGCATTGAACTACAGAGATTGGAAAAATACATTCTAATTTGGGACAACCACATATGTACAATTTCTTCAATTGGGATAGCCCCAAATGAGAATTGTCTAATACTGCTAGTATTTGTTGCCCTCCATTACTATCACATTCTCCAGTTGTCATAATATGCTCTAAGCGACTACAGTTTTTTATACGGAGCTCTTGTAGTTGCAGTAGAGTTTGCACCATAGACATTGGGAACAGGATTGTTAACTTTGGACAACTTTCTATGTTCAAGCACTTTAGATTGCACAAATTGCAATTCCCAGGACCGTGGATCATGGCTTCTACTTCAAATGAATTATCCTTACCTGAAGTCGTGCTGAGGACACATTCTATTTTCGAAAGAGAATAAAGATTAAGCCAAGTCAACTCATTCATGCCTCCTAAAACTGGAAACATTTCTGGGATGACACTTTTGCAAAATCCATCATGTCTTTCCAAGAAAACTCCAGTTGCTCTTTGTAGAAGATCATTTATAATTGCACTTGATCTGGGGATATTCAAGTACTCTCCGAAGTACAAAGCTCTACTACCTATATTCTGAACATCTATATGTCTTCTAAACTGCCCCATTTGCAATATATACCTTTTCAAGTTGATAAAGGTAAGATCCTCCCGAAAGAATAAAGAAGAATCTACAATTTTATTCCCACAGCCTGAGTACACATATAATTCTTCCAATTGTGTGCATCTTCCTATAACTTCATAACAATTGCCACTAAATTTACAGTATGACAAATCCAATAACTTCAATTTTTTCAAAATTTCTAGTCCATTTGGAAGTTGATTGAATTTACTTCCATGCATGTCAAGATTTTCAAGATTTTTTAAGCTTACTAAAAATGAGATGTCACCTAATTTCACATTTACCAATCGCAGAGGTCGAAGAATAGTCAACAACATGGTTGAATGTGGCAATGGTCCCTTGATATATAAAGGAACATTTGTCTCTATAGCCAAAACCAGGAGCCCTTTTAAACCTTCGAATGATGCATACGACAAATCCAATTCTTCTTTCGAATTTAGCAAAAGAATCTCAAGCTTTGGAGCATCTAATTGTTGAGAAAAATGATCTACTAAATGCATAACAGTTTTCCAGAGTTCCATCCAATGCTAAAGAATTTAGCCCATTTGCATGTTTTACCATAATGGTGCGATCCTCTTTAGATGCTATCCACAATGCTACATCACGAACCATGTCATGCATTTTCAATATTTTTGGACGCTCAAAGATGTTAACCTCTTCGTCACACATTAACAAACTAGAATCTATAAGATTTTTTATGGCGACTTTCACTTGGTCCCTGGCCATTTCGAATGGGTTAACGTCCTTGTATATGCCCAATCCAATTGCATACCTTAACAAATCTTCAACAACAATCTCACTATCTTCCGGATACATTGCACATATCAAAAAAAGCAACTTGACTTCTTCACTTTTCAAAAAGTCATAGCTTAATTGTAGACAAGCGAAAGCATCCTTGTCACTGTCATCCACATCAATTGGTTTTGAATGCCTCAAACTATACAACACCACATTCATAACACTAAGATCTTTTTCTTTTAAGCAGCATGCCACGGCTATAATTGCAATAGGCAATCCTTTGCATTCCTCAACAACTTGTCGTGCCACTATTTTTTGTGTCGGATCATTTACATCAACATATTTTTGGAACAAAATCCAAGCTTCATCTGTAGATAACAATTGTAGTGGAATCTTTCTACAATCCATCGATGTGCATACTTGATGACGACGTGTGGTAAGAAGAACCTTACAGTTTTTGTGATTGCCAGGAATCCCTATATCCTCTAAATTGAGCTTTGCCCATACATCATCCAATATAACAAGAATTCGTTCCCCACTTTGTAATAGTAATGCTATTTGTCTTGCCCTTCCAACTTCAGTTTCTTTATCCAATTTCACATTCAACAAGTCAGCAATTTCGCCTTGAATCTTTTTTACATTTGGAATTTTAGACACTGTGGTAAATATAACATGATTAAAAAGCTTTGATTCTTTTGCTCTCTTGCCAACTTCTTTTGCCAAGGATGTTTTACCAGAGCCACCCATACCATACAATCCAATCATATAGCAATTATCATCTCCTACTGCCTCCAAGAGTTTATCTGAAGCCAATTTTGTAGACTTGAAGTACATAAAATTTCCCGAAGAGAAATATTCAATACCTGGAATTTCAGTACGGTGAGAAAATGGGTTAAATTCATGGTTCGCATTCAATAGTTCCATTCTTTTTGTTTTCTTTACCATTTGTTTGCATAGACAATATCTCCTCCAAATGGGGCACCACCCTTGAAAACAGTCGTTCTTTTCCTTCATTTCTTTTTCTAGCTTCTCCAGGTCTGCCATAAGACTCTTCACTTCATCCAGCCACTTGTCTACAGCATCATCAGTCGTTTCTGCTCTATGTTGTGCTTCTTCAACACGCTTTTGCACACTCTCTTGTGTTGATATCAATTTCTCCTTTTCAGATTCAAATTTTCTTTTGATTTTTGCTCTACAAAACAAGTACCGTACTTGACGTTTGGTTGGTTCCCATAAGTATGGTGCGAGCTCGGTTACAATTGATGTTACGATGCCTTCCATTTAGATTCAGGCAATCTGACAAAAGGATAATTTATGCAGATGAATTTAATATCAATATATATGACAACTTAGTGAAAAGCATGTCACATTTATTCTTCATTTTTGAAATCAAAACTAAAGGAAAGAATGATCCAAAATGAAAGTTGTTTATTCCATAAATAAAAGCTAAGTGTGATAACTTGAATTTTACAAAGTTGTTTTCTCCATAAATAAAAACTGAATTTTAGTTTGTTCTCTTTCAATCTCAATCCCAAAACATACGAAAGGAAGAAATCAAACCAAGTGTAATGGTTATAAATTCAAGATATAACTTTGACAAGTTGGTTCTAGAAAGATTTCTGTGTGCGATTATGTTCTCCATTGTTGGAACAGGTAAAGAAAATAACAATTCAATTTTGGTTATAATTATATATTTTTTTATATTCATTTATTAATTCCTTTGTTGTTTAAAAATACATGATCTCATATAATTTTAATGTTAGGTGTCAAAAGTTTCATATTATTTTTAAAAACATATTATGTAACAAAATTATTATTTCTTTTTAAAATTCCAAAATTAATCTAAATTAAATTTATTTTAATCAAGATTCAAGCAAGGCTATGTTGAAATTTGAAATTTGATTGGCTCCCTCTTTTCTTTTCTCTAAAAGGT
This sequence comes from Ceratonia siliqua, assembly GCA_034509205.1. Classification (NCBI taxonomy): domain Eukaryota; kingdom Viridiplantae; phylum Streptophyta; class Magnoliopsida; order Fabales; family Fabaceae; genus Ceratonia; species Ceratonia siliqua. The sequence continues at coordinate 11,127 of JASKGM010052372.1, forward strand.
CACTTTGAATTTTACAAAATTCAAATTTTTTTTATTTATTTAATGTGTTGATTTTTTAGATTAGTATAGGATCTTGTGGTTTATTGTAATGTTTTATTTCCTTTTAAGTTTTTGTTTCCTTTCTTGTATCACCAGTAATCATGACTGAGATATCTGTATCTCCATGATTCAGGTTTCCTTTTATTATTGATAGCTAGCATTTTATTAGGATCCTGATTTATAGGAAGTGGGTTGACTAACTTAATGTGCCCTCTCCTATTTAATTTGGTTTCATTTTCCTATTCAAAATAAGATGAGATTGAATTTTCTCTCATCATGGTATCAGAGCCTTCTCTGATTCCTCTTCTCGCCTAAAACTCAAGTTTCTTCCATGGTGAAGCACATGATGAGTTATAGCTCTGATGTTGCCTTCGCCATCACCTACACATAGTAGCCATGGATCCTCGGAAAATCTTGCCATTCCCATTACTGGGCACAAACTAAATGGTCCGAATTATATTCAATGGGCCAAATTAGTTCCTCATGTTCATATCGAGGAAAGGGAATGACTATTATTTCACAAGAACGGCCAAAGAACCAAAGAAGGAAGAACCAGCATACAGAGCATGGAAAACTAAAAACAACATGGTGATGTCATGGCTAATCAACACCATGGAGAATGAAGTTGGTCGAAATTTCATGTTCTATGACTTGGCAAAGGAGATCTAGGAAGCTACCAAGGAGACCTATTTAGACAATGACAATATAGCTGAGTTGCTGGAAATTAAAAGCAATCCACATAGTTTATGCCAAGGCGATCTTTCTATTACCTAGTATTATAATATACTAACTTGCTTGTGGCAATAATTGGATGTATTTGAAGAAGCAGATTGGGACTGCCTTGGAGATGCTAACAAGTATAGGAAGATTGTTGAAAGAGACAAAGTTGCAAAATTCCTTCTTGGCCTCAACAAAAATCTTGATGAAGTTCGTGGAAGAATTTTTTGGATGAGGCCACTGCCCTCCATTAGAGAAGCTTTTTTCAGAAGTACTTAGAAGACAAGAGAGTAGGAAGAAGCTGATGATGACAGAACATAGCACTCCTAATTCCACAACAAACACTTAAGGCTCAGCCCTTGCAGCTCATGGAATGCAAACTGGTGCAAAACAGGGAAGGCCTTGGTGTAATAATTGTAGAAAACCTGGCCACTCCAAAGAAACATACTAGAAACCCATGGGAAGCTAGCAAATTGGAAACCCAGTAAACCAATTCAAGAAAAAAGACCAAAGGCCTTGCTTCCACTTCAGAAGAAAAACCCAATAATGAAATAGTCTCATTCAGCAAGGAATCAATGGGGATGCTGTAAAAAATGTTTAATCATCTCTAAGCCTTTACTTGATCATCAATTGTTAGTACTAGTACCACTGCTCAGAAAGTTAATTTCTTAAGTGCTCTAAGGGTAAAAATTGAAATTCTAAAACCTTGGATTGTTGATTCTAGAGCTTATGATCTTATGACTAAAAATTCATATTTATTTAGTCATTTCAGCCCTTGTTCTGAGCACCACAAAGTTATAATAGCTGATGGTACCATATCTACCTTTGCTGGAATTGGTACAGTCTCTCTTTCGAATATTGTAACCTTGAAATATGTTTTGTTTGTTCCCAATTTAACCTAAAATCTCTTATATATTAGTAAACTCACCCAGAACATGAATTGTGTTACCAAATCCTTTCATACTCACTATGAATTTTAGGATTTGGTTTTGGGGAGGATGATTGGCAATGCTAAGGAAAGTGAAAAGCTTTATTTTTTCAAGAAGGATGACCAATCCCCAAGAAGTTTGGGAGTTGCTAGCGAAGTTATTAATTCAAATAATCAAAGTGATTTTATGTTGTGGCACTTTAGGTTAGGGCACCCAAATTTCATGTACCTTGCAAAATTATTCCCATATTTGTTTATCAATAAAACAACAAGTTCTTTTCAATGTGAGATCTGTCAAATGACCAAACATACTAGGCATACCTATTCCATACAATCCTACAAACCATCTCATCCTTTTTCAATGTTACACAGTGACATTTGGGGTCCTTCTCGGGTGAATAACATTTCTAGATCTAGGTGGTCTATTTATTTTATTGATGACCACTCAAGAACTACATGGATATTCCTTATGAAAGAAAAATCTAAAGCTGGGGCTTTATTCAAACAATTTGATTCTATGATCCAAAACCAATTCCAGAAAAAAATTCAACGATAAGATTACTGGATTCCTATATATAGTTAGTATTAGGTTGTAAAGCCTATTGTAAAGCCTTATACTATATTGGCCCATTGGCCCAATATCTTTTATATATATAATCAATTGTAGTAGGTGATCTACTGACACACTTTCCCACATCAAGGTTTCTTTCTAACTCTCTCTAACTTTCCTTGGTATCAAAGATGGTGACTCGAGACTAGGATTAAAACCTATGCCAAGCACGAAGATAGTCATACCTCTGAGGGGGAGTACTGGAAGTCCCACATTGCATTGGTACAATAATTAAGTGTTGTATATAAGCCTAAGGCATCCTTCCTCTTACCACTATCCTATGTTTTTTATGCTCTTGCATGTCCTTTTAATCTCATTTTTGTTAGTAGCTTAACTCGTACCCTTAATTACTCCATTGCTTTTGCTGATAATTATGTTCTTATGCAAGACCGGGGTACAAAACTGATGATTTCCCTTATCTATAGTTGCCTGCACATCCACTGAGTCACCTGTTATTTTCACAGCCGTTTGGGACATCTTGGTTTATCCTAACTTCGCCAGATGGTTTCACGTCTTTTGAGTCTATCTACTTTAGATTGTGAGTCGTGTGAACTTGAAAAACAGTCATATACTTTGTTTCCAAAGCTTGTCAATTATTGAGTTTCAGCTCCTTTATACACCCTGATTTTGGGGTTTAAGTCATGTCACTTCTGTTTTGTGATTTCAATATTTTGTCACTTTCATTAATGATTATTCTCGATGTCTTGATTAGTTTTAATGAAATTTCATTTTGAGTTGTTTGGTATTTCTCAGGAATTTTATGCTGAAATAAAAAATAATTTAATACCTACATTCATGTTTCACGCAATGATAATACCCATGAATATTTTTCTGCCACATTCAATAATTTTATATCTTCATAGGGTATTCTTCATCAATCATTATGTGTCCATACACCTCAACATAATGGGGCGGCAGAATGTAAAAATTGTCATCTTATTGAAACTACTCGCACCCTCTTACTCCATCATCACATTCCTTTTCATTTTTGGGTTGATGCTGTTCTTATTGCCTATTTTTTAATTAATCGAATACCTTCTTCAGTGTTGCAGTATAAAATTCCTCATTCTCTTTTTTTCTTGACTCAACAACTTTATTTTCTCCCACCTCGTATCTTTGGATGCACTTGTTTTGTTCACAATTTACAACCTGGGCAAGACAAATTGTCTCCTTGGTCCATCAAGTGCATCTTCCTGGGATATTCTCAACTTCAGAAAGGACATCGGTGTTTTTCTTCTAACACTAGCCTTATTTCCTCATAGCTGATATGACTTTCTTTGAATCTTCTCATTTCTATTCTCCGTATACTATTGAGAACAACGTTATTGTTGTTGATCTTCTTGTTCCTTATTTTGGTCCCCTTATTGATTCCACTGAGTCTACTACGCCTCTGGACCATGATCGTCCTCACCAAGTATACCATTGTCACCCACAACCTAATCCTCCTACAAGCAAAGTAGATCCTCTAGATGACTTATCTCTTGCGCCAACATCTCCACCTGTCACGGCCTTACCACCCATTGCTCTTCAGAAAGGTAATTGTTTTACTCAATACCCTCATCCTCTATAAACCTTTCTCAGTTATCATCACATGTCTTCACCATATTATTCCTTTGTCTTCTTTTTATCCACTGTTTCCATTCCTAAAATTACTCATGAGGCTTTTTCCTATCCAGGGTGGCGTCAAGCCATGATTGATGAAATGACTACTTTGCATTCTAGTGGTACTTTGGATTTTGTTCCCTTACCTTCTGATGAGTCTCTTGTTGGTTGTCGATGGGTTTACACTGTCAAGGTTGGTCTTGATGGATAAGTTGATCGTCTAAAAGCCCGTTTGGTTGCTAAAGGTTATATTCATATTTATGGGCTGGATTGTAGTGACATTTTTTTCTCCTATGCCTAAAATGGCATATGTCCACTTGTTTCTTTCTATAGCTGCCATGTGCCACTGGCCACTTTACCAGCTTGACATCAATAATGCTTTTCTTTGTGGCGAACTTCATGAAGAGGTTTATATAGAGCAACCGACTGGCTTTGTTGCTCAGGGGGAGTCTGGTCTTATGTGTAGGCTTTGCTGCTCCTTGTATGGGTTGAAACAGTCTCTAAGTGCTTAGTTTGGGAGATTTAATACTGTTGTTCAAGAGTTTGACATGACAAGCAGTGAGGTTGACCACTCTATTTTCTTTCGTCATACATCAGAAGCCAAGTGCATTTATTTGGTGGTTTATGTAGATGATATGATCAGGATGGCATCCTTTGCTTGAAGTCTCATCTTTTTAATAATTTCCAGACTAAGGATTTAGGCTTAAGTATTTTCTTGGCATTGAGGTAGCTCAATCTAGCACTGGGTATTGTTATTTCGCAAAGGAAATATACATTAGATGTCCTTGAAGAGATTGGCTTGTTAGATTGTTGACCTGTTGATACACTTATGGATCCGAATGTTAAGCTTTTACCAGTACAGAGGGAGCCCTTGGCACATCCTGGCAAATACCGAAGGTTAGTTGGGAAACTAAGTTATCTTACCATCACTAGGCCAAACATCTCCTTTGCTGTAAATGTGGTTAATCAATTTCTACAGTCTCCATGTGATAGTCATTGAGATACTGTGATACATATTCTTCGATATGTCAAAGAAACACTAGGTCAATGATTGTTATATGAAGATAAGTGCCATACTAAATCATCAATTACTTTAATGCTGATTAGGGAGGATTTCTATTAGATAGGTAGTCTACTTCAGAATATTGTGTTCTTGTTGGGGGTAATATGATATCCTAGAAGAGTAAGAGGCAAGATGTGGTTGTCAGATCGAGTGTAAAGGCCAAATATAGAGCCATGATGTGGGCAACATGTAAACTCATACGATTGAAGCAACTACTTCAAGAGTTGAAGTTTGGAGAGGTGACACAGATGAAGCTTATTTGTAATAACCAAATAGCTTTACATCTCTCCTCTAATCCAGTGTTTCATGAGAGGACTAAACAAATTGAAATTGATTGTTACTTCATCCGAGAGAAGATCTCATCATGATGTATTACTATTAGTTTTGTCAACTCAGTTGACTAACTAGTAGAGGTTTTTACGAAGTCTCTTAGAGATTCTCGTATTGGATTTATTTATAACAAGCTTGGTGCATATGACTGGATACTCTAGCTTGAGGGGAAATGTTGGATTCCTATATATAGTTAGTATTAGGTTATAACGCCTTTTGGAAAGCCTTGTACTATATTGACCCATTGGCCCAATATCTCTTATATATATAATGTTGTAGTAGGTGATTTACTTACTTACACATTTTCTCAGGTTTCTCTCTATCTCTCTAACTTTCACAAAGATATTCAAAACAAAAAAAAAAAAATCAAATGCATAATCAATTATTATAGAATTCATGTTTAGAGATAAATAACAACTAGAATTTGGTTAAATGATAAAATTACAAACTTAATGAGATTTAAAATGTAGTTATTTAATGAGTTAACTTTATATATCACAGTTCTGAATTCTTGACCACAAAAAACTCACAATGCACTCTTTAGTTAACAATAATAACGTCAATATTGACAAAGAGCTAATATTAAATTGAAAATTTTTCTCGGTTGAAAGAATTAATGCAGGACCCTTAGCGAGGAATCAATGAAAGATTTTATCTATTCAAATGCACTTTCCACATATTTTAGCAAATTGCATTGTTTGAAATGAGAAAAATACTCAGGTAGAGTTATTATTTATAATTTATTCATATTTTAAACGGTGCAGTATGCGATTTTTTTTTTAGTATTATTGTAAGACACTGATTAAAATTATTTAAGATATTAGGGAGAAAATTAAATATCATACAGTACTATTCTAAAATATACGATCTCTAGAAGTAACTAAATAAATGAGGATAAAAATTTTTCTACACTTCTTGCGACTTCAAAACAAGAAAGGATAATTAAAATTTTAAAATTATTTTCTACATCCCTTGGGTTTTTTGGCCTTCTTATTTCTTACTTGATTTGTTTCGTTCTTTAGTATTCTGCATCCATCGTAACCACTTACAAGTCAAATATGTAGAAAGATTGACAATTTTAAGGCGAGTGCTACTCATGGAGTAGTAATACTTCATGTGTAGCTTTTTATTTATTTATTTATTAATTAATTAATAATTTTTATTTTAAGAAATAATTTAAAATAACTTGAAAAAAATTTAAAATAATAACAAATAAATTTTTTTATTTTTTACTTTGTTTTTTATTTATTTTAAATACTTGTGTTATGAAATTTTTTATTATTTTTAAATTATTTCTTAAAGTAAAATATATAAAATATAAAACTACTGGTGGAGTATAGCATTAGCGATCCAATCAAAATATTTTTTAATCCTATAAATTTATTTACAGCATTTAATATACTTGAATTTAAAATTATATGAAATTTGAAAATGCATTATTTAATAAATACCATCTAAAGGAAAGGAACGGACAGAGTTTTCATGAAAGCTAAATATGCTAACTTAAATTTTACCTGTTCTCGTCGAAGAAAGCACAAGTTGTAAAATGAATAGAGTTTGATGATCAAGCTTTGATAAGTTAAACAGCTGAGATAATAATTGATGAAGAACAGTTGAGACAAGTTTGCGCTAAATAGAAACTTTAGAGTCGGACAAAATAAAATGTTTGAAAACGAGTTGGGCACAAGTCCCAGTTTTTTCTTTCCTTGAAAAGTCTGACCTAAATTCAGGTCTACCAGTCACCACCAACACCTCTTCCACTAACATTGTCACTAACAATTGTCCCATAAAAAAAGAATATTTTCACTAAATTTAGATTTTTTTTTTTTTACATAATCTTTTCTAATGAAACAAACAATAAATTTTGTAAGAAATATTTTCTAAAAAAGATTGTCAAAACTTTTTCTACTTTCAACAAAACAAAGGCAGGTTAAAGTAATAAATGGTATACTTATTTGCAACTAAAAATCAGGTATTAATAGAGGGTAATTTCTCTAGAGAACAACTTTCTTTACAGTGAATGTGTTCACTACTTGAATATTTCATAAATCAAAGCTGAAAGTGATGAGAACTTGAATTTTCCCTCTTCTCGTCGAATCTGTATACCAAAACAGCTAAATCTTTGAAGCAAGAAATCAAAGAAAGTATAAGATGTAAACTGGTCCGAGACTGAAGATGCAGCTTTGACAACTGGTTCTTATAAGCTCCTAGTACGTTATTATATTTGTTCTTCTGCATTGGTAGAACAAATAATTAAATAATAATAGAAAAAGTAAGAGCTCTAACCTCTTCGTATTAATTTTATAAAATATGACAATCACAGGTAATTATGATGACATTCTATTCAAAACGATCAAGAGAATTTCCATTTAGGACCAAAAAGCTACATTATGCAAAAGCATATATGAAAGGGAAATTAAAAAAACGAAAAAGAAAGGAAATTAATACACAAAAATATCAGCATAGAGAAAATAAAAAATCAAGAAAAAACTTTTGATCTTCGTCCAGAGATATACAGACCCGAAGCTTTTCAATAAGATTAATTATTAGCATTGCAAAAAGTGAAATATATATACGGCAGAAGCCAAAAAAAAAAAAAAAACAAAGAGAAAACGAAATGGGCTTTTCATACCCTACAAAACCATCTTGGACCTCACTTCGGTGATTCTTCAGGCTGCAGATGTGCAGTGTTGCCTCAATTTCTTTAATACGTATTTTCATAGTGAAGCAAAAATTTCTCATATCATGATCTTCCAGAATATTAAATATTTGTTAATCGACTCAAGACGCAAGTGGAGTAGATGCTGATTTCTCAAATCAAGGAGAGAGAAAACTTGTGAAATCAAAAGAAAAGAAAAGAATGATCCAAAAAAGAATAAGAATTTCCATGAAAGTTAAATATCTGATGTGTGTAGAATTTTAAGGAAGGAAACAGAGGGAAGATATTGAGAGTTCAGAGGGAGAGTTGAGTAAGAAGAAGGGGGAGTTTGAATAATACTTCATCATGTTGCATGTCATCCCAAAACATAGACTAAATACAACTTTCATCACCAAAAAGTAACAATGCAATCAGATGTTGACAAGTGAAAAAATAGGATAACTTTACCCTATTAACAGCGCTCATATTGTCACCATTAATTGGTTAACTTCAAACAATACCATTTGGGGGGGGGGGGGGGGGGGGGGGGGGGGGGGGGGGGGGGGGGGGGGGGGGGGGGGGGGGGGGGGGGGGGGGGG
>JASKGM010052383.1:1293-25036 GCA_034509205.1 Ceratonia siliqua
ACACACACACACACACACACACACACACACACACACACACACACAAATATATATATATATATATATCAACTAATATTGTATCTAAAGGTTTTACATAAATTATTTGAGTGTCAACCCACTACATTTATTTTTACACTCTCATATTCTCCTCCTTGGCCATTGGCCACACAATTCCTCATTTCATAAGCATTCTAGAGATTTTCATGCTACACCTCTATATTGTTCTAGTTATGATTCCATAGGTTTGATTCTCCATTAATTGGGTCTTTATCATCTATGTGTATTATACTCCAACATCACTTAGATCTTACCTTAGTATGATTACCATATCCCATGTCTGACTTTCAATCCTGCACTTCTCCATAACACTCGAGTAATTTCTCATGAGCGAATCCTTGGTTGTGCCTAGAACCTTCCTTCCTCATTCCCTTATTCTCGTGTCACACTCTAATATCACTTTACACTTTCATTGTTATTGATTCATTTCTATGAACATAATCCTTCATAAATCAAATTTTACCCGATTTCAAATTCTCTAAGAATAAGGCTCACCATAAAAAATATTTTAGTCAATTTTAGGCATTTCAAAACACATCTTTTACTCCTATGTATATTTTCCATGGTTTCATGATCATATAGTAATTAGGATATGTTTTACTAACGTTTGCCAACCTCCGAGTACCATTATACCAACCCAATTGATCTAACACAAATGAAATAATTTCCAAGCAATCCAAAGTTTTTGAACTACTCCTTGGGATGCCAAAAGAATGCCTACAAATATGCATAAGGATTATAGCACTGTAGATGAAGACATCTTTGCTTGAATCATGGAAAAATCTAAAATCAAGAATCAAAATGGGAGAAAATTCATACAAGGAGTTACCTAGACTTTTCGTAGCTTGTTAAGATATGAATGAGTAGCGAGAGACTCATTTCCAATCCCAAGTCAGTTGTAGATAGGATCTATGGATCTCACATAAGAAATTCCATCAAAAAAAGTCTAGATTTCTGAGGAAATTTGCTAATAATTGCTAGAAATCAGTTTACCTTGATTCCAATGAGGTATTTGGCTTAAAAGATCCCCCTTGGATGTCCCTTAAGCTCCCCAACTAAATCCCTAAACCACCTTCTTATTTTTAGCCAAAATCACCTATTTATAAATTTAGGCCACAATGTTTAGTCGACTAACCTAGGTGGTCCAATAGTTATTTTGCATATTAAGAGATGCCATCTTGGTAGCAACTTCACAGGGTCCCTCCTAGCCTGTTTGTGCCATTATTTTTAGAAAACTTCTAAGAGGTGCATTGGAACTCGTTACATTTGTTCAACTTAGCCATGGTATGGGTATTATAGGCTCTTCCTTGAGGGTGTTTATTGTTAGTGAATTCATGTAGGAATGATCTAATGCTTATGTGCTCCTAGTGGTTATCCCTTGTTATTTGTTATTGTTGAACTATTTTAATGTCATAAAATAGTTTGTGTGGTAGATTTGTTAGAGACTCCAATGCTAGCATCCGCATGAGTTTTGGGAGCTGATTCGGGCTTGTGTTGACAAGCCGTCAAATAGTGAGTGAATATTAAATATTGTGGCAATTTTCATTATTTTCTTTTTATTTATTTATAAATACTTGACATTTCAACTCAATTTCTTGAACTATTACAATGGCTTTTTAAATTAAAGTTTTGAACACCAAATAATTTTCATGTTTTAGCCCTTGTTAATTTATGAAGTTTAATAATGGTTCTTCTATGAAGATAATGTCTTGGAAAATAAGACCTTTAACTATTTCAAAATATGTCAAATCTTGACTTGAAACAAAAATGTTGATATTGGTAAGATGATGTATATTGCATTTGAAATGTCTTATAGTTGTAATGCTCAGTTTATGTTGAGAATGATGCTCAGTTTATGTTGAAATGAGAATTTAATTTATGAATCTTAATACTGATGAATGATCCTTATGATGATATTTGAGATACAAATGTTTGACAGTGGATATTGAATATTGTTTCAGATGAAAACATTTTGGGAAAAACATGTTAAGATTTTATAGCTTTTAGCAAGGTTAATGGCTGGGGTGCACCTAGAGGTATGATTAAGGAGTTATGAGATCATGGAGACTATGTGGTACTGTCATGATTTTGGCTATATGGATTCATGGTGAAGCTGTGTAATACCATCATGATTTCTTATGCGTGAGAGCATGATGATGCTGTGTGGTAGTGTCATGACTCTAAATGTGTGAGCTCATGATGATATTGTCTAATACTATCACGATGTTGGAGTACATTAAGGAAAGAACTATTTGTTAGCTGTAGCCACCAATACATATGGTAAGGAGCTGCTAATAGGGTGTAGTCACCCTAACATTATGATTTTCTCATGTGGGACCCCACCATGAATATACTTTATTCTTTAGATACATGAGTATGAAATGAAACACTCATGTGAATTCTTGTTTCCCTTTCTTTTCACTTTGTTTAATATGCATTCACTAAGTTGTGTGACTTACCTTTTCTTGTTGTCATGAGTTTTTAGATCATCAAGTGCTTTGAGTGGCAAGCTTTAGGAATCTTGTTTTTCATAGAGAGGGTCTTTTGGTAGGCTTCCTTTCATTAGGAAGCCAATGTGAAGTCTTGGACTCATGACATGGCGGCTACATTAGTCGATTATATTGTGTAGTGTTGATTATGATTTTGGAAGCCTTATGTTGGCTATGATTTCTGTAAAGATATTTCTAATTTTGAATATCATGATTGTTGGATGATGATTATTGTATTTTTAAAATTTTCAATGTTAGCGAAAACTCTACTGGATTCTCGACTGCTCCTAAAGATGTATGTTTCATATGCTTGTTCATTTTCAGTTAAATGGGCTATGTTTATGAGTTTAGTAGGCACGCTAGGAAAAACCTATTATAGGGCTCATGATGTGTTCAAAGCATACCACAAGTGTATGGGTCAGTTTAAAACAGCATAGCACAAGCAAGAGTATCGTACCACAAGGAGGGTTTCCAATTACCAAAATTATGAAATTTCATAAATTATCTAGGCAATCAATTATCAGTTTAAGGATGATGAAAACATTATGGTAAAGATAAATCAATGACAGCAAATCCTAGGAATGGGTTTCCTCATATAAGCTATGTTATGTAGTTGATATTGATTGATGACATTTACTGAGTTGCAAAGATCGGGTTTCCTTGAACATCCTTTACCCTCTTTCAAGGTATAAATACTTTACTCACATTAATCCTATGTCTACTTTTGTGGTCACATAAATTAACATTAATGCATTATGATTTGTAAAATGTTAGATCTAGTGATTACCCCAAAGTGTATATAGCACAAGCATAGATTTTAAAAAATTTTAAATCATTTCAAGCTTGTAAAATTGGCAAAAAACAAAACACATAGACGAAAACACCTCATGGCTAGAAAGAGAAATAGTGGGAAAAGTGTGCATACCTCTTGAAGCCACTTGGTACTCATAATATGCTTCCCGATCAACTGCACTTACCACTTATTCTATAGGAAACACCAATCCAAGAAACTTACGATGAATAGGTTATTGCTTGGAAGAAAAGAAAAGATGAAAAGTGGAATTATAGCTTTCTCAAATTATCAATTGGAAATCCTCCCCTTTTGGTCCTTAGTGTAGAGTGTAGACTAGCACAAAAGTGACACTCAAACAATTCTCTCTCAAACTCATGACTACCATAAGGCAAAGAGAACTCTTTGCCACTCAAGAAATAAAAGTAAGAAATTTGTACCTCACTCTTTTTTCTCAAGCTCTTGGCCATAAGGGTGTTTCTCCACTCTCAATATGTTTTTCGACTCTCAAGGAAAAAAATTATAAGTTATTTATCTAATAGTCTAACCCTAGGTTACTTAAGTGCAATTCAAAAATAATCATCCCTAAAACTTAGGGATTCCACATACCCACTAAGGGACTTTAGATAATAATCTTATATAATTTATATCAATTAATAATCATATTATTAATTTGATAATCATATTTTATTTAATAAATAAAATATGTGGAGCTTTCTAATTGGTTAATGCTTGAATTTAAATCCTAATAAAAGAATTTGATTTACTTCAACCCTTTTGACTAAGTAAGTATCCTAGTGAATATAAGTTACCTAAGAAATTAAACCTCTTTTAATTTCTATCCTTTATTCACTTAGATTTTTAGGATAATTAGGATGAGTGAGTTTGAACATTTTAAACCATCATCTCAATCCCTTTTGCCTTATACCTCTCCATTGCATGGAGATTTGGTTTTTTTTACTTAAGTTTGAACAATTCAAACTTTGGGTCATTAGAAATCCAATTTTTATCCTAATGGTTTAGTGTAGCCAAAATTTCTAAATAAAAGGGACTTTATTTTATTTTCTTCAACTACTTAAAATTAAATATTTTAAACAATTCAAATATTAATTTAAAGTAGTCTAAACCAAAAATAATTTCTAAGATCAAAGTTGTTTAAATTGGCACAACACTAGTTTTAATTAAGACAAATCTTTATCCAAAATTTCTATTGTATAATTAAAACAACATTTGTTTAATTTAGACAACTAATGTAAGAATTATTTTTGTCTCTTTAGTGACAAAAATGTTTCTTGCATTTTCAAGCATACTTAGGACACTATTTATCCTAAAATTTGTTTGTCCAAAATTGAGACAACTTTTATCTCTTTTAAGACATACCAAAATGTACTAAGACAACTATTGTCTTAAAATAATTCTTTTGTCTAAATTAAGACAACTCTTGTCTTAATTAAGACATAAGAAAAAAAAATAACAATTAATTTCATCTTAAATTTATTTCAACTTAATATGGATTGAATTCTCCAAAGGTGGGGAATTTGTTTGAACATAGGAATTTCAAGCTCCAACAAACTTTAGATTATTTCAATCTCATTAAGATAATCCAAGTTTATTAATCATGAAGTCATTTCACCAAAAACTCGCGATTGCACTCTTGAAAATTCCTACAATTACGAGAATTCAATGTTGAACATTGATTTGTCCAATTTTGCAAACCTAGTGTTTGTGAACCCTCGTAACCATTTATTGATACAAGGTAAATTACTGTTTTACCTCTTATGTCAGTTTTGTCCCCTTGTCTCATATTTCACCTAAAAAGTGATTAGATAATCTTTTAGAACTTTTCTAAATTATCTAAAAATAATGAGTAGCGAATTCATCATTTCATTACGCCCAGACATGTCACTTGTCGTCCTGAAATCACCAAAAGTAATGTAAGTGATACGAACTCCATTTTCTAGATTTATGTTCCCTAATGTTCACTCTCACTATGATCCCAACATACAGAATCTTAACCAATGTCACACAATAATCTTGCCCATAGTATATCAAAGATCAAAGTAGTCATGTACACAAGTCCACAATCCATCAGGATTTTGGTTCTACCACTAGCGAATGCAAAGTTGTGAGTTTAAGTATAAAGTAATGGCATTAACTTGAATTTGATGTCTCACTTGATTCCTATTCATTTAATAGTATCATTATCTGAAATAATATACTTTAATGATTTGAGATTCATCATTCTCTTAAAAAATGTCATTCTTTCTATAGATGTAATCTGAACACTACAATCTTAATTGAATAAAGTGATCAGCTCTATTTAGTAACTGTGAATATTGTTTTAGATTCATCCAAATATACATATATCCTTCTGCATAACCATTATGCAAATGTATCCTAGTTTACTAGAATCTAAGAACCTTAATAATTAGAAAATCAAGCTTACATAAATAAACTTTTAATTTATTAATATTAAAATGTATTACATCAAATTGGGGAATACAACTTACTTTCCAAGGCAACCTTCCCTAACATAAAACCCTAACAAATGGTCACATAAGTGTGTATATACTTTCATGAGTACACAGTCTAAGCTTAATAAATCCACCAACTAACTTCAAACTTCCACTTTCGCTCAATCATTTGATGTCTTAAACAAGCAACTCATGGCATATAAGTTGTAGGCATTAAAAATAAATTTATTAAGTTGTAACAGCAAATATCTAAACACAACTAGAATCAATCCATAACAAAAACTTCAACACTACATCCCAGTAGTAGAATAAAGATTTAACCACTCATGGTAGATAAACCAAACCAAAAATCAATTAAGGAATGCATTCTAAAATAAAATGCAACAACTAATTTTAGAAGAAGATATAGAAAACTCCTAAATGACAAATGAAGATGGGAGGTTTCTCTTTTCAGATTCACATCCCAAACCTCTTCAAGAACTAGCTTCGGAGCTTCTCTCTTTTACCCTTCCTCAGCAGTTGTTTTCACTTTAGGAGGTAACCAATAATAAATGACCAATTTCCCTCTAGCAACCTTTAAACCTAGCATCAGCTGCTGCCCTAAAAACACGATCATTTTTGGTTCACCTGTAATGCTATCAACATTTTTGTTATTGAATGTGAAACACTGCGATTTGACTTAACTGATATGTTGTTGTTCGTTTTAGGTCAAGGAATATGTTATGTTTTTTCTCTTAGGCACCGCGACTCCCACAGAGCGCAACTCTTGGACATGCTCCCTGATTCTACACCATTTGGGTGCTACAATGCTAAGCTCTCTATCTTGGAGGCTTTTCTTCATCAAATGAGCACTAGGGCGCCCATGGTTGAGAGCTGCAGTGCCCAACCCTCTGGAAAATTTGCTAAAATGTTTCACAATTACAATACTCAAATATGCATAGAAATGCATCCAAAGCACCCAAAACACTCTAAAATAGCACACTAAAACCCAAGGAACATGTGGCATGAAATCACCACATCAAATACCCCCAATCTTGAATATTTTACTTATCCTCAAGTAAAAGAAAATCAGGACAATCAAATGCGCAAGACTTAAATTAGTCTCAATTAATCACATAAAGAAAGTACCCTTTATGCAAGCCTCAAATTTTTAATTCAGTACACTACAATATTAAATAAAGGAGACTAAGCGTATGCACTTTCCTTAGGTCACATATTGATACATTATTCCAAACTCAAAACATTGGAGTAATTGGACTTTGGCACACACTTATTTATTTGTGCTTATTCATTTACTAAAAAAAAGGAGACAATCACAAAAACAACATTACAATAATCTTTCATGCACGGTCAAATTGTTCACACACTTTGCATGGAACTAAGTACTTCAACAGTCTTAAAGAAACCAAACATGCTTAATCCTGCTTTAAAAGAGAATTCAACTTGCTTTTCAGGGTAACCTATTCCTAACACCAACGCCACTCTACTTAAGTAGACCATTTTTAAAGATCTCAAAGATCAAAATCGATGTGGATTTTGGTAGCCTTAATGATAAAATCATAAGCTTCAACATTTATGAATCAGTAAGGCACTCGAGCGACCTCCACATGCCTTGATGAGTGGCAAGATCAATGTCAGGCTAATGACCATAAACCAAGCACTCCAAGGAGGCAAGCCAAAGGAAAGAGGGCTTTTTAATCCAATCGAATGAGATCCTTCTGACTCTCTTTCGTTTCCCGATGTTTATTGCTTTCTTTAGTTGTTGTTCCTATCTCCTGCTGATAGTTCTATTATCTAAGTTGTTTAAACTTACATTGAGGACAGTGTAAAAGCTAAGTGTGGTGGAGAGGTTTAGGTTTTATATGGACTTGTATGCTTTTTGTTGGCTTTTGGTATTGTGAAGTAGTTGTTTGCTTGATAGTTATGTTTTCATGGAATTGAACAAATTTTCAAAAAAAATTTCAATTAGTTCTTTAAATACATTGTGATTCATGACCATCCTGTCAAACCCTTAGTGCACATAAGCCTTATGCTTTGTAATTCTAGAAAAGTTGTATGCATATAAATAGAAAATGTTTTGCCTCAAGTTGAAAAATGAAAAGAAAAAATAGAAGAAAATAAAGGTAGGGCTATGCTTCGATGGTCCAATAAATCTTGGTTTATTAGAATCTAGGAACCTTAATAGTTAGAAAATAAAACTTACATAAATAAAGTCTTTATTTATTTATATCAAAATATATTTGCATCAAATTAAAGAATACACCTTACATTCCAAGGCAACTTATTCCCAATAGTTTGGACTTTATTTTCAATCAGCCCTAGCATTTGATTCTCCTCCAAGTTAATGTGTTTTCCTGCTTACGTCAACAGATCGAAGAGGTTAGCAGGTGGGTCTAGGTTCAGGCTTTCTTGGAATCGGCCAGGTCAAAGACCAACCAAGAGGGCGTAGATGGCCACAGGATCACTGAGGTCCCAAACCTAGAGAGATAGACCGTTCAACCACAAGATATAGTCTTTCAGGGGTTCATTCTCTTTTTACTTTAGGGTTGTGAGCATAGCGAAAGATCTTCGATAGGTGATGCTCATAGAGAAGCGAGCTACAAACAGATTTTTGATGTCTCTGAACTGGAGATAAAGTTAGGTGGTAAGCTTGAGAACCATTAAAAGGCTACTCTTCTTAATGTGATTGGTAATGGCTAGCATTTAAGTTCCTATCGCAAACCATTCAGGAGCATAACATAGTTATAATTCTCCAAGTGTTCTCTTGAATCAGTGGAGCCATTATATGGTTCGAGCTAGGGATGCTTGAAGTGTTGGAGAGAGGGTAATCCATAATATCCTCCGTGAAGGGGTATCTTTTTGGGTCCTTTGGTTTTTCTGAGCTCAGGGGTGATGCTTTTGGGGCCTTACGGACTACTGATGGGGTTTTCGTATGTCTAGTCAGATAAAGGGACGATTTCAGCTTAGTTGGTATACCCATTTGATTACTAGTTGGGTGCACGTGCATTTACAGCTTTGATGGGGCTCAAGGCATGTAAATACCCTATTTTGTCCATTTATTTTATTTTTATTAGTATTTATTATTAAAAAAAAGAAAGAGAAAACTTGAAAAAGAAAAAAAAAGAAATGAGGAAAATTCTTTTTGTCTCAAATCACATATCCCAAACTGGTCCATTTTTTTTCTAGACCCAGCAACCCAGTCGCATAAAAGTAAAAAAGCAAAATCCTTTTTTTCTTCATTTGGCCATCACCCACTCTTTGTAAACTCCTTTCCACGTGACCTAATTCCTCTGATGTAGCCGGCCAACTACCCTTCCTCCATCCCTCTCTCCTTCATCACGGCATGCTTCTTTTACCCATTCTTTGCAAACCACCTCTATCTCCTCCACCCAACCTCTAAACCCCTATCCCTCGGCACACCTCTAAAAACCACTCCCTTTCACACCCACTCTTTGCCTAATAGCTACCCAATCCCAGATTTCATGCCAATCACTTCTGTTAGTGGCTATAAGAATGATCGAAGAAGACAGAAGGAGAGGACACTGAGAGTTAGATAGATGAAAACATGGGGTAATCTGAGAGCTAAATCACAAAAGTAGAAGAGATCAAGGAGAGGGAAAATCATGAAACATAGTTAAGGAGAGTAGAGGGGGATGGCGAGATCAACGAAGCAGAGAACATAGGCGAAATCCAGAGATAGTGGAGAAGATTGTCAAAAATCAGAGAAGGGAGACCGAGAATCGAAGGAAAACCGAGACTGAAGGTAGGTTCAATTTCGTGGTGATCACTGTCTGAATTCAAATGCTTTATTAAGTAATTTTCTCTCAAGGTTCCGATTTGGATGCTCTATTTTTTGTTTTGTTTCTAATTCCCCATTACATGTAAGTTGGGTATTTTGGCTTCGAATATCATCCTAACATAGTCAGGGGTGGGATTCCTTTGTATTGACAAATGCTGTAGCCTGAGATTTTAGGTCTATTATCATTGTGGTGTTGATTGGCTATTGGGTTTGTGACATCTCTTGTTTAAGCTGAATGATTTTTTAATTATTACAAGGGATAATCTAAGTTAGCTAAAGCATTGTTTGCTAGGCTAAGGTTCTCTATTTTAATGATTTAAGTTTGTTTGATATGTGATCAAGCATGTTCCCTTTATTTTGTTAGTTTACATCAAATATGTTTTTTTTATTTTTCTTGTTTGGTGGGTGCATGCTACTTCGGTTTCTGCTTTTTAATAAGGGATATTCTCTTAAGTTTTGTTTGGTTGACATTAATCAAGACAACTTCTCTTAATTTTTGCTACGTTGTTTATGGTTAGGATGGGTGTTTTACTCACAAATCAAAACTTGTTTCTAATTCCTGCCATGAATAGTTTTTTTCAGTTAAAACCTGTATTTTATTTTTAATTCATTGTTTTTATTCATATAATGTTTTTAGTTTAGTTTTAATATTTGTGAACATAACATGGCTTGTTCAATTCTTGTCTCGTTAGGCAGAATTAGAACATGCTCAAACTTGTTTGAAATGTGATTAAAGCACGTTCTTTTTGTTTGTGATTTAAGTGTACTTGTGATTTTTGTTTCTATGTATGGTTAAAAAAAAAAGGGGATTTTCAATAATCTTCCCTTATGTTGGGATTTAGTGGTGTTCATTATGTTAACTGGGTTGTATATTTTACTCTAGGTTGTAATTCTTCCCTATCCGTCTGTTGCATGGCGTAAGCTATTATCTACCATTGCTAGCCTCATCTTATTTATTTGTTATTCAATGTTTGTTGTTTCAACCTTACCGATAGAAAACCAGATGACTAACACACATAGATACCCTAGAAGAAGTTAAATGAAGAGATCATCTTAATATTTGAGTTCCAATAGCCCATTCAAGTTATACTCTCAAAGGGGGTTCCAATGGCCCATTCATATTAAACTTTCAAGGGGATTCTAATGGTCCATTCAAATTAACCCTTCAAAGTGGGTTCCAATGGTCCGTTTAAATTAAACTCTCCAATGAGCTTCAAAGGCCCATTCGATTTAATCTAGGTTTCATAGGTCCATTTAAATAAGTTTTAAGAGTTCACTAAAATTTAATTTGCAAATGGATTCTATGTGGCCCAAGTAAGTGATTTAAGTGAATTTCAAATAAGGTTTCAATGGCCTAATAACCTTTTATGGAATTTCATTCTAAAAAATTTCAAAAATATAACTATATTTTGAGGAATTTCATTTTTGACCTCAACACTTTGAGTAATTTTATTTTTCCTCAATACTTTGAGTAATTTCATTTTCCCCCAATACTTTTAATAATCTCGTTTCAACCCCTACACTTGCAGAAATTCCAACTTTGTCTCAAAATTTATAAGAATTAGATTTTGACCAGGAATAATAAATTTCCACCATTTTTCAACATTTCATTCTCAACATTATAGGTTTCTAGTGGAAGTTTAAATTTCCCAAGGTCCTACCTCTTTCTTTTCGTAGGCTTCTAGTGGAAGTTTAAATTTCCTGAAGTTCTACCTCTTTCTTTTCCTAAGCTTCTAGTGGAGGTTCAACTTCCCCGAAGTCCTGACTCTTCCTTTTTAGGCTTCTAGTGGAAGTTCAGTTTCCCCAAAATCCAAACTCCTTCTCCTCCATGGGAATTTAGTGGAGATATATTCTTCCCAATGTCCTAATTGGCTATCTATGCTTTAAGTGGAATATTATATTTCCTTAAAGTCCTAACTTCTTTTCATTTAATTAATTTAACTATCCCAAACTACGTTGACCTTAATCCCTTTTGAGGGTACGTAGGCACTTACTTGGTAAGGCAGATCTAGTTATTTTTTTCTTTATCTTCGTTCTATATTATCGTATTAATAAAAGGGGGTAATCAAAATACATTAAATTTTTTAAACATAAACAATTTAGGGTAATCATCCTTAGGAATGGATGTTGTGGAGTGCCTAACACCTTCCCCACACGTAATTAGACTCCCGAACCTTTCCTCTGGTTCCAAGGGCCAGCTTTCCTTTCTTTTTTTAAAGATCTCAATTATCCTTCTAATTAATTGGTGGCAACTCTATTTTTTTCTTTGTGTTTTCCCTTATGCACCCAAAGTCATAAAACAATGGCTATTCATCGACCATCACATTGTGACAGTTTAGCGATTCCACTGGGGATAGTTAGTGAGTCAAGCCCTTTATAAGTTGTTTATGCTTTATATAATTTCAAATTATTATTTTTACCCCCTCCCCTTTTTTTGTTGTTGTTTTTAATCATTTTATTTAACCTATTTTAAATACTTGCTTTATTTGTTGCACCTAAATTATTTTATTGCACTTTTATGTATGCTTGTTTAATCGCTTTTCATATGGTATAAATTGTTGGAATCATAGGGTAGATGACAATATCTGCAATATCTGTTTACACCCTAGGTTATATGACAATTAACATCTCTTTTGTTGATTTTGGATTTTCTTTTTGGGTTAGCATTAGGACTAAGGTTTATATGCTCTTCACACACTGTGCACCATTCACATCCTTTACACACAATTATTGGGCCCTTTACCCGGGTCTGTGTGAACCCTAGGAGAGAAATGAAGGTGGCATAGTGATGCCTTGTGGGATTCCTTCCCTCAGGTATTCATGAAAGCCTTCGCTCAGATTGTTAACTCACTTGCTTAATTGGTTCACGTAGAGGCTTTGTCTATCCATGCAGTCATACAAGGAAGTCGAGATCTTCACTATTCTAGCATATCAGTCTGTTCTAGAGCCGATTCTTGTGAGGATTATAGACCTACCATGAACTTAATGCATTACCTTATAGTTAGGGTTTGACTGCTCAGGATAGGTCTTTTTACCTTAAGGAACCCAACCTAATTAAGACAATAAAGAGCATGCACTGTCATTAGTATAATCAAAGCTGTTCCGCATATACATATCATTTAAAATTTCATTTTTCTATTACCATTATATGTTCAGCATCAAGATTGTTGAACATTTAAAACCAAAGATTGGCATCAAAGATAAATATGAGTCCTAGTCAGAAAAAGAATGGTGTTGTAGCACAGATGGCAGCTTTAGATAAAATAAGGCTCATCGAGAAGTCATTACACAGGTTGTCCTAAGAATCAATAGAAAATAAACATGACAAGATTTTGAATTTGATCTACATACCTGTTCAATCCTCGGCCATTGTTGCTATATAGAAATTCTGGGATTTATCTCTTAAGGGTTCACTTTACCCTATGCCCATCTCACTCCAACCTTGGAAGAATATGGGACAATGATTAATTTGCCTATGTCACTTCACACTAAGATTTTCTCCTATTCAGGAAAAAGCATATCAGATAAGGCTGTGGCTGGACTATTGAACAAAGATACCACTGAAATTCAGGCTAAAATGGCCAAGAGAGGATAGACAGAGGAGTTACCTTAAGTGTATCTTGAAAAATACCTAGAAGGATTAGTCAGGGAGAAACAATGGATCTTAGTCGCAGAGGTACTAACAATAATGATATATGGGTTAATATTATTCCCTTCGATAGTTGGTTTTGTAGGAAGAGAAGCCATCAGTATTTATTATGCGGTAAAGCATTATGGGATCAACCCGACACCTACCATACCGGCATAAACCTTCCTTACCCTTAAGTTTCCAAAGAGCATCATGGAGGAAAGCTTAAATGTTGTTTGCCCATGCTGTATATTTGGATGGTCGACCATCTCCTAGGAAAATCACCTAATTCAAGAATGCCGAATATGACACCCTTTCATTTCTTCACCGCCTTAAAGATAGGAGATTAGAACACAATGGAGCGGGAGCAGTCGCTACACAATGCCAAAAACGAGGAAATTCTGGAAGTTACTATGGTGGAAAGGTAACGAGATCATATACAGTTGTGGTAGTTTTCCATTTATCCCTTTAATAGGTATCACGTGATGCATTTCTTATTCCCCTACAGTGGCACTCTGGTAGTTGGATTTTCTGCAAAAAAGTGCTAACTCGAATGATAAATGAAGGGTTTCATTTTTATTATGGACAAGAAGAAAATAATACCCTAATTATGAAAATCGGGCATGCTTGGGATGACAAAAGAATCATAGGCAAATCAGAATTGGGGAAAAGGAGTACAGAGGCTACTGATGAGTATTATGAATGGGTAGAGAAAAAATAAGTTCTCCCACCTGTACGGCCATTACTAGTCACCTCCGAACAACAACAGAGGGCTAAAAATAAAATAGGGACTTTGGAAGCAAATATGACAATCATCGAAGAAAAGAATTCCAGCTTAACCCGAGAAAATTATATTTTGAATCAAATAATCAAGGAATTAGAAAGAAAATTATGAACATGCGAAAGAAATCTCCAGTAGAACCAAGAACTCTAGATGCAAGAATTGATGCAAACAAGGAAAGTTATCAAGCACATGAAAAACAATGAGATATAGACCAGGAAAAAATTAAAGTAGGCAGACAATCTAGTAGCTTAAGAATGATCAACTAATACTGCTCTACCAAAAATTTTAGCAGGCGCAAGAGCAGAGATAGTACGCCTGAATAATATGAATCACATTATCTTTAATATGATTGAACCAGTATCAGCAGATTTTATGGCCTCAATCAGAAAGAGCATTTGGAGTTTGAATGGAAGAATTACTATCATATGCTCTACGATGTAGCCATCCAACTCTTAGAAGTTTGTGAAGGAACATGGAGAAAAGTGTAAGATAAATTACCAGAGTTCATTGAAAAGTTTTGCAGAGCAGAGGCAACAATAGTACCATGGTCATCTCCTAATTTATTGGCTTTTCTATATTTATGTAAAAAGCTTATTAGCCACCTGGACAAATGTATTTGAATTATGAACAATGTACTATTTTGGTAATCAATGAATGAAGGAAAAATCTTTTGCTCCCATCTGCTTATTTAAGTATTTCTCATGTGATAATATACAACTTTCCTTGAGTAATTGCCAACCATGCTTTTTTTGTGAAGTACTGTACTTCCAATTAAATTCATGTGATAATTTACAACTTTCCTTGAGTAATTGCCAACCATGCCTTTTTTGTGAAGCACTGTACTTCCAATTAAATGCATGGGTTAAATGCCATCAAGGTTCTTCAAATGGTCTAAGCGAAGACACAACCTTTTGTAGGTGATAGCCACGTGATGATTCCAATCATCCCTGGATGGTCACTAACTATGTTTGTCTTTGTGAAGTATTATACTCTCAAAAGAACATAGTTTCAGAATCTCGTGGGCACACCATTTAATGATATTCATGTGATAGTGATCCTTGAATACTGTTCACTGCACTTTCCTTTGTAGGATATTATACCATCAATAGGAACGTGGTCAAAAACATATTTTAATGCCAATCTTTGCTATTAAAGGAGTTTGAAAGCAAACAAGGCCAAACTATTAATGGTAATGAAAGTTTAATTAGACACTAATAATGAACATAATTCCACTTTATTTTCTTCAAGGGAAATAACAATCATTGGATCATTGCACCCCTAAGAAAAAGCCTAGCTAAGCATTCCCAATCTGCCCATCAAATTTGTACTATATTAGTTGCTATGTCAATCGATATGTCTAATGATGAAAACGTTCAGAGGTTGGAGAACCGCTTGGACCAGATGCGCAAGAACATATGTCTAAATTTATGAAATTGATGACAGAAAACATGAGAGACAAGGAGGTGGTACCACTACCACAAGAAACATTCCATATTGGACAGGTATCGGGAATGCCAAGAATGACTAACAACGTTCCATAGCTGTTGCC
Source organism: Ceratonia siliqua (assembly GCA_034509205.1). Classification (NCBI taxonomy): domain Eukaryota; kingdom Viridiplantae; phylum Streptophyta; class Magnoliopsida; order Fabales; family Fabaceae; genus Ceratonia; species Ceratonia siliqua. Next base: position 16,864 of record JASKGM010052383.1, read on the forward strand.
AGTAGCCACATTCCTGCTAGGTGAAGGGAATGTAGCTCCATACGGTATGTTAGGGTTCGAGTAAATGCCGATTATTCCTCCTCCAGAGAAGAAGATATAGAAAGAGAATGACAAGTCTTTGATCAAGTCCACCAAATCAAAGAAAAACTATGCACTTTACAAGAAGTAGGGATGTTTGGAACCACCAGTGCCAAAGAATTATGATTAACTCCAAATGTTACTATCCCAAAAGATTTCAAGGTACCAAAGTTTGAAAAATATGATGGGAACACCAACCCCCGATATCACTTAAGATCGTACTGCACTGAAATGGCGATCGCCGGAGATGATGAGAAATTATTGCTTAATTTCTTTCAAAAAAGTCTAACGAGTGCCGCGTTACAATGGTACATGATGCTAGATCACTCTAGAATCAACAATTAGGAAGATTTACCCAATGCATTTCTCAAGCAATATCAGTTCAACCTTGATACGGCTCCTACAAAGGAACAACTACAAAAAATGCATAAGAAAGACAAAGAAACTTTCAAGGAATATGCACAAAGATGGAGGAAATTAGCTTCTAAATTCCAGCCTTAAATGTCAGACTCTAAAACTTATTCATACTTTTTGGGAACTTTGGGATCCCCATACATAGGGCTCATGGTTGGAAGTGCTTTTAATAACTTCTTCGACCTTATTAAAGCTAGAGAAATGATAGAAGTTTTAATACAAAATGGGAAGATTCAAACTAGAAATAATGACTTCAATGGATCAAACCAAAAGAAAAACTTCACACAGAAAAAGAAGGAGATTGAGCTTGGTTATGTACAAGAACAATCAGCAAAATTACCAGAATAACTTATGTCAAAATAAGAACCAGGGATATCAGTCTAACTATAACACGCAAAATAATCAACAACAGATATCCACATAAGGATAGAGCAATTTTCAGCAGAATAGAAGGGAATCAAAACTCAAAACTATTCCCAGATTTCTAAGTAACCAAGACGGAACTATACAAGAAATTATTTTACTAGCAATTTATCAGTTTGATACCTACTAAACCTGTCCAACCCCCTTACCTGGCCTGGTACAAGCCGAATGAACATTGCATATATCACTACGGTGTCGCAGGACATTCGATAGAGAACTGTCAGACATTTCAAAGACAAGTCATAACGCTAATCATGATCAAAGCCTTAAAGATGAACTACATAAACCCTAACATCAACACCAATCCCCTTCCCAATCATCAAGAAAACAATCAAGTTGGCACTATTATAGAAGAACGAGGATTCATAAGAAAAGTGTCGAAAATAAAAATGGCTAGGCGTCAAACTTTTTAGAAATTAAATTTAGCAGGATTCAGTATTAGGGAACCCAAAGAACCAGCGTCTAATAAAGAATATCTTGATTTTGACGCCCAATGCATTTATCATCAATCAATCAAGGGGCACGACATAGAGCATTGCAAGGCATTCCAACTCGCCTTAGAGCATTGTAAGGCATTCCAACTCGCCTTAGAGCATTGTAAGGCATTCCAACTCGCCTTACAAAGATGGATCACCTTGGAAGTCATATAATTTTCAAGGAAAGAGCAATTACTAGAGATCGCTGTGATTAGTAAAGAAAAATTCTTTCCCAAATTTTAACTCTCACAGTAGGCCAAGAACCGCTAGTAAATATTGCATCATCCCTTGTCATGGTGATCAACACGCTAGCCCCATTCCTCTATGAAAGCAACAAAGTGGTCCCTTGGATATACAATCCAATAGTGACCATCTAGAATCCTATAGTGCCCATAGAATAGACCTTAATGTAAGTGAGAGACGAGAAGAATGATACAACCCACTTCGAGGTGGGAAATATAACTTGAAGCGGTAGGGTTTATGCCTCAGAAACGTCAAAAATCAAAAACGAGGGAAAATAAGTTATAGTGGAAGTCGTATAGGAGCCAAATCCCAGTTAGGAGGATGAGTTTCTAAAAATAATGAAACAAAGCGAATACGACATCATAGAGCAGCTAGGAAAGACGCAAGCCAAGATTTCTTTCCTATAACTAATTCTCAGTTCAGAAGTGCATAGGAAAGTATTGAACCAAGTCTATATCACTCTTACTGTTGCTCTAGAGAAGTTTGAAGATTGGTGAATTATGTAAGGGTGTCAAATATGATTACCTTTTCGGAAGAAGATTTAAGCACATCAGGGAGAAATCATAATAGAACCCTCTATATCACGGTAAAATATGAAGGGTGTATCATTTCAAATGTGTTAATAAATAATGGTTACTCACTAAATGTACTGCCATACTCTACGCTGTTGCAACTTCCAGTAGACATTGAAAGCATGCAAATTAGCAAGCTCGTAGTGTGGGAATTCGATAACACCAAAAGAGAAGTTAAGGGACATATAACTTTGAATTTGGAAATCGATCCTAGTACTTTCTACAGGTATACCAGGTTATGGATATTGAACTCTCATATACACTGCTGCTGGGAAGACCCTGGATTCATGTAGCGGGATCCGTGCCATCTTCCTGGCACCAAAAGCATAAGTTGATCGATAAAAAACCATCATCAGTCCTTTATGTGGGAGCTATTGATCAGGATTTAGGGAATTCCTTCCAAGCTTTGGAAATTTCTAGGAAAGTAACTATAAGTGAGCAACCCACCAAACCCAAGAATGTGGTGGAGGAAATCATGATGGAGAGCGACTATCAACCAGGAAAGGTTTAGGCCGAGAGTTACAAGGCATACCGGCATCAATCAAGGTCATAGAGAATGTGGGTCGTCAAGGTTTAGGGTATGAGTTCAAACTTGAGAGGAAAACCAATAGGGGCATACCTCATATTCACTAAACTTTTTCATTGGCACACAATGTTATGAGCCAAATAGGGCTATAATTACTCTAGGCAATGGAGAAGGTCATAAAAGTCAGATCGAGCTAGACCAAAGAGGCCAACCATTGGACAATTGAGATGCTAAGCCGATCCTAGACATATACATCCTAGAGTAATATTTAGTTTCAAAAAACTTTTTGGTTCACTTGGCCGAGGTCCAAAGCCATGTTGAACGATGTTTAAAATGTTAGACTTTAATTATCCAATAAAATGAAATATCTAGTTTGTTTTTTCAATTCTCTTATTTTGCTATCTTTATTTCACTTATCGAAAGTCTTGATTCTTCTTTATTTATTATCGTGGTTCAAGGAAATTATTTCCTCCCAAAATCCTCATCATTACAAAATTACTTAACGTCTAATAATTTATTCTCATGTTGAAATTAATATACGTGATTGTGACGAAGAAGATAATGAAATAGTACAGAGATATGCTAAAATAATCGAATCATCTGAAAAAGGAATGAGGCCCCATAACGAGAAACTATATAATAAATCTGGGAACATAAGAGAACAAGAAAGAACTCAAGCTAGTAAATAACCCCAAAAATAAACAATTGGTCGCACTTCTCAAAGAATTCATTGATGTTTTCATTTGGTCCTACCCAGACATGCCAGGCCTTAACTCTCAAATAGTAACACATAAAAAAATCCCTTTAAAACCAATTACACTCATACTAGACAAAATTGAGTAGAATCAGGCTAGAGTTATCCTTAAAAATTAAGGAAGAAGTAATGAAACAGATAGACGCTAGTTTTATCGAAGTAGCTCATTATCCGAAATGGGTGGCAAATATAGTACTTATCCTTAAGAAGGATGGAAAAGTGAGGATGTATATTGACTATAGAAAGTTGAATGAAGCAAGTCCCAAGGACGATTTCCCTCTGCCTCACATTAATGTGTTGGTAGATAACATGACAGTAAATCTTAGATACTTACTCATGGATGGATACTCATGGTACAATCAAATTCACTTGGAGGAAGCAGATAAAGAAAAAAACAACTTTCATCACTCAATAGGGAACCTATTGCTATAGGGTAATGCCATTTAGCCTCAAAAACACTAGAGTTACCTATCAGAGGGCCATGGTGGCTTTATTCTATGATCTAATACACAAGGAAATAGAGGTGTATGTGGATGACATTGTGGCCAAGTCAAGTGGTGAGGAAAGTCATGTGGTAGTAGCAAGGAAGTTATTTGATCGATTGAGAAAGTATAGGCTTCGTTTGAACCCAAATAAATGTACATTTAGGGCCTCATCCAAAAAATTGATGGGTTTCATTCTGAGCCAAAAAGGGATCCAAATTGACCCTGACAAAATTAAGGCAGATATACCTTCTCCACAAATAGAGAAAGATGTCAGGAATTTTCTTGGAAGGCTTAATTATATCTCTAGATTCATTGCCAATTTGACTCGTACTTATGAACCAATGTTCTAATTACTGAGAAAGCACAATCCTAGAGAATGGAACGAGGAGTTCCAAGAAGCTTTTGACAAAGTAAAGGCTTATTTGCAAACTCCACTTGTTTTGATGTCACCAACCCCAGGCAGACCATAAGGAAAACAATAGAAAATAAAGGGCAATTTACTATCTCAGCAAGAAGTTCAACGAATGTGAAAGTCGATATAGTTTAATTAAAAGGACATGTTGTGCTCTGGTTTGGACTGCTAAAAGGCTTCATCAGTATATGGCTTACTATAATGTTTTATTGATTTCTAGAATTGATCCATTAAAGTATGTCTTTGAAAAACCACACTGATCCGAAAGAGTCAACAAGTGGCAAGCCATACTGTCAAGGTATGATATCAAATACATCATAGCTAAGGCAGTGAAAGGAAGTGTTATTGCAGATCATTTGGTAGATAACCCGATGAATGAGCATCAAGTAGTGGATTATGAATTTCTAGACGAAGACATTATGAATGTTAAGGAATCAGAGGATGAAGAAAATTGGAGGATGTATTTTGATGGGGTAGCGAGTGTACATGGAAATAACCTAGGAGTTGTCATTATTTCTCCAGAAGAAAAGCAATTTCCATTCATCATAAAGCTAGTTTTTGATTATACAAACAATATCATGACATACGAAGCTTGTGTTAATGGATTACAAGAAGCCCTGGCAATAAACATAAAGAAATTAGAAGTATTCAGTGATTTTGCCTTATTATTTATCAGGTTAAGGGAGCATGGAAAACGCGGGACGCAAAATTGGTACCATGTCAGAAATATTTGTTTGAATTAATCAAAAAGTTTGAAGAAATCTCCTTCACGCATATCACCAGATATAAGAACCAGTTTGCTGATGCACTAGTAACATTGGCCACCATGATCTAGCTGGACCAAGGAAGTAAAGTCCTGCCTATTAATATCAAGTCTAGAAGCAAACCTGAACATTGTCTTAATATTGAACAAAGTGTAGAACCGTCATTGTATGAAGACATTAAGCGCTATATTTAGACTCAACACTACCCAGAAGGTATAGATAAGAATGACAAGAAAACCATCAGACGATTAGCAGCTAATTTTTTTCTGAGTGGAGAAATCCTGTATAAAAGAGGCTATGATGGGATGTTGCTTCATTGCATGGATAATAGAGAAGCACAAACAATCATGGTAGAAATACACAAAGGTACCTGTGCGACCCATGCTAATGGACACATGATGACCCATCAAATTTTAAGGTGTGGTTACTATTAGACTACCATGGAGAATGATTGCATAAATTACTGTCAAAAGTGACACAAGGGTCAAGTTTATGCGAATCGAATTAATGCTCCTCTATTCCCGTTGCATAACTTGATGGCCCCATGGCTATTCTCCATGTGGGGCTTAGACATTATTGGACCCATCAATCCTATGGCATCCAATGGACATCGCTTCATCTTAGTAGCCATTGACTACTTCACTAAATGGATCAAAGCGATGTCTTATGTCACAATCATTCAGAAAGTGTTTATGAAATTCATGAAGCTCAATATCATATGTCGGTGTGGAGTACCAAAGAAAATAATCACCGATAATGCACCTAATTTGAATGGCTCGGAAGTCAAAAAGCTATGTGAACAATTCAAGATTAAACATCATAATTCGGTGTTATATCGACCGTAAATGAATGAAGTGGTAGAAGCGGCTAACAAGAATCTCAAGAAAATATTGGGAAAAATGGTGCTCAATTACAAGGATTGGCATGAAAAATTACCATTTGCACTCTACTCATACTGTACTTGTATGAGATCATCAACTAGGGTAACACCGTATTCATTGGTATATGGGATGGAGGCAATGATGCCAATTGAAGTAGAAATCCCATCTTTAAGGGTATTTATGGAAGCACAGCTTGAAAAAGCTGAGCGAGTTGAAACACGATATGAGCAGTTAAATCTATTCGAGAAAAAATGATTGTCTGCAATATGCTATGGATAATTGTACCAAAAAAGGATGGCTTGAGCTTTTAACAAAAAATTGCAACCACGAAAATTTCAAATTGGGGATTTGGTACTTCGAAAAATATTACCCAATCAGGAAAACGCCGAGGGAAAATGGGCTTTCACATATGAGGGACCATATATCATCAAATAAGCTTTTTTTGGTGGAGCCTTGATTCTCACCGACATAGATAGGGAGGAATTAGCCTAGCCAATCAATTCTGATGTAGTTAAATGTTATTATGCTTAACAGAAGTACCGATTGGCCAAAAAAATGCCGCTAGGTTGAAAGCTTGAGAAGGAAACCTAGGCAAAAGTTAGGCCAAGAAAAAAAAACTTAAGTCAAAAACTCGCAAGGGCAGCTTTAGTGGTAAGTGTGACATTCGAATCAATAAGAACCCATGAACCAAAACTGGGGCAATTTTGCAGGATTATTGTCGGCATTAGTGTTGCTTTTCTTCAAAGAAGTCCAAGAATACATATCGGTTTCAACATGAGAATCAAGAGTTTATGGATACTGAGGAATTTAATTGAGGTGAAATTCCTTTGTCTTTGTTTTCTCATTTGTAGAAAAGCTCCATGAAGATTCAGTACTTATGAGTACATTTTGTTTAAATACTTCATTTCCACTATTTGGACGTTTGGTCTTTAATGATAGGGGAATTTGTAATCTTGACCTTTTGATTGACACGCTTTGTTTGAATGAAAGATGTTCTATTCGCCTAATTGACTTCTATCTTAATTATTTCTTTCTTTGGATAATATTTGAATTTAAATACTTAAACTACATATTACTCTAGCATACTTTGGTGTGATCGGTTGCGCCTCATGGAAAAAGTAGCAGGTTTCCCTTGGGCTGGATTGGTTTGACCCCAAAACCTTCTCCAAAGGGATCAGTTCTAAGTATGGAATGGTAGTGCCCAGGTATCCAGAATAAACATCTCTGATTGGCTCGATGGAATTCCATAGGAGTATAAGAGAGTGGCAGAAAGAGAACATGCTTGGCAGGCCTTTCTTGGGATTGTGGTGTACGCTTGGAAAAAAACTTTTTTAAGATGATACCATCCCATGCTATCTTCATTGCATTATCATCATATTTTTTTCGCATATTTCAATTTAAGAGTGTCGTAGGTGAGTTGCTCTTACACCTTATCTTTATTTAGATTTAATTGCTACCCAGTTTATTCATTATCGGTCTTAAGGTTGGATAGTATTTAATGTTTTACTACGTATGTCAATTCTTCCGTATCGGTTTCCTTCAATATTATCGCATATGTCGATTCTTCCGTGCTGGTTTCCTTAAATTTACCTTGTAGGTCCATTCTTCCGTACCAGTTTCTTTCAATACAGTGTACGTTGATTCTTCCGTACTAATCCCTTCAATTTTACCACATACGTCAATCATTCCGTATTGATTTCCTTCGATTTACTATGTACGTTGATTCTTCCTTACCGGTCCCTTCAATATTTGTTGTGTACGTCGTTTCCTCCATACCAATTCCCTAAATTTACTTCGTACGTCGATTCCTCCATACCAACTTCACTTGGCATGCCGTTTAACTCCATGTTGAAGCCTTCACATATATTTATTGGTCCCTTTTTAAGCCTAGCGCACTGTAATTCACCCCTTACTAAATTCTAAATTACGATTTTCTCATTTATTTTGCTCTTGAACAAAATATGTGTTTTATGTCTTAACTTGCTCTTCATAGGTAAATTTGAAACGACTATTAGTGTTTCAATTTTCCCATTATGAAACAAGCAAAGAGGGGCAATTGTAAACACCTTATTTTGTCCATTTATTTTATTTTTATTAGTATTTATTATTAAAAAAAAGAAAGAGAAAACTTGAAAAAGAAAAAAA
>JASKGM010052383.1:25136-55546 GCA_034509205.1 Ceratonia siliqua
AAAGAAATGAGGGAAATTCTTTTTGTCTTATTTTTTTAAACCCTTAAGCCCAATTCTTCTTTTTTTAGAGCCCATCTTTTTTTTTTAGCATTGAGTCATTGTCCTCCATTACACTATCTCGGCCCAAATCACACAACCCAACCCAACCCAGTCCACTTTTTTTTTTTGAACCCAGCAACCCAATTGCATAAAAGTAAAAATACAAATCCCTTTTTTCTTCATTTGACATCTCCCATTCCTTGTAAACTCCTCTCCACGTGACCTAATTCCTCTGCTATAGTCGATCATCCACTCTTCTTCCATCTCTATCTCCTTCATCACGGCATGCTTCTTTCACTCACTCTATGCAAACCACCTCCATCTCCACCCAACCTCTGAAACCCCCATCCCTCGACACCCCTTTGCAAACCACTCCCTTTACACCCACTCTCTACCCAATAGCCACCTAATCCCATATTTCATGCCAATCACTTCTGTCAATGGCTATAAGAATAATCGAAGAAGATAGAAGAAGGAGACACCAAGAGTTAGATCGACGAAAACATGGGGTAATCTTAGAGCTAAATTGTAAAAGTAGAAGAAACCGAGGAAAGGGAAAATCAAAAAACATAGTTAAGGAGAGGAGAGAAGGATCGCGAGATTGATGAAGCAGAGAAAATAGACGAAATCCAGAGATAGCGGAGAAGATCGTCAAAAAATCAGAGATGGGAGACTGAGAATCGAAGGAAAACCTAGACTAAAGGTAGGTTCAATTTCGTGGTTATCACTGTATAAATTCATATGCTTCATTAAGTAATTTTCTCTTAAGGTTTTGATTTGGATGCTTTTTTTTTTTTTTTCCTAATTCCCTATTGCATGAAAGTTAGGTATTCCGGCTTCGAATATCATCCTGACCTAGTAAGGGGTGGGATTCCTTTGTATTGACAAATGTTGTAGCTTGAGATTTTGGGTCTATTATCATTGTAGTGTTGATCGGCTATTGGGTTTGTGATATCTCTTGTTTGAGCTGAATGATTTTTTTAATTATTACAAGGGAAAAGCTGAGTTAGCTAAAGCATTGTTTGCTGGGCTAAGGTTATCTGTTTTAATGATTTAAGTTTGTTTGATATGTGATCAAGCATGTTTCCTTTATTTCTGTTAGTTTACATCAAATATGTTATTTTGATTTTTCTTATTTGGTGGGCGCATGCTATTTTTGTAATTCATTGTTTTTTATTATAGAATTTTTTTAGTTCTATTTTAGTATTTGTGAACGTAACATGGCCTTTTCAATTCTTGTCTTGTTAGGCTGAATTAGAACATGTTCAAGCTTGTTTGAAATGTGATTAAAGCATGTTCTTTTTGTTTGCGTTTTAAGTGTACTTGTGATTTTTGTTTCTATGTATGGTTCAAAAAAAAAAAAGGATTTTCAATACTCTTCCCTTATGTTGGGATTTAGTGGTGTTCATTATGTTAACTAGGTTGTATATTTTACTCTGGGTTGTAATTCTTCCCCATCTGTCTGTTGCATGGCGTAAGCTATTATCTACCATTGCTAGCCTCATCTTATTTATTTGTTATTCACTGTCTATTGTTTCAACCTTACTGATAGAAAACCAGATACCTAACACACATAGATACCCTAGAAGAAGTTAAACGAGGAGATCCTCTTAATATTTGGGTTCTAATGGCCCATTCAAGTTATACTTTCAAAGGGGGTTCCAATGGCCCATTCAAATTAAACTTTCAAGGGGGTTCCAATGGTCCATTCAAATTAAGCCTTCAAAGTGGGTTCCAATGGCCTGTTTAAATTAAACTTTCCAATAAGCTTCAAAGGCCCATTAGATTTAATCTGGGTTTCATAGGTCCATTTAAATAAGTTTTAAGGGTTCACTAAAATTTAATTTGCAAATGGATTCTATGTAGCCCAAGTAAGTGATTTAAGTGAATTTCAAATAAGGTTTCAATGGCCCGATATCCTTTTATGGAATTTCATTATAAAAAATTTCAAAAATGTAACTATATTTTGAGAAATTTCATTTTTGACCCCAACACTATGAGTAATTTCATTTTTCCTCAATACTTTGAGTAATTTCATTTTCCCTCAATACTTTCAATAATCTTGTTTCGACCCCTATACTTTCAAAATTTCTAGCTTTGTCTCAAAATGTATAGGAATTAGATTTTGACCAGGAATAATAAATTTTCATCATTTTTCGACATTTCATTCTCAACATTATAGGCTTCTAATGGAAGTTTAAATTTCTTGAGATCCTGCCTCTTTCTTTTCGTAGACTTCTAGTGGAAATTTAAATTCCCCGAAGTCCTGCCTTTTTCTTTTCCTAGGCTTCTAGTGGAGGTTTAACAAGTCCTGACTCTTCCTTTTTAGGCTTCTAGTGGAAGTTCAGCTTCCTCGAAATCCAAACTCCTTCACCTCCATGGGCATTTAGTGGAGGTATATTCTCCCAATGTCCTAATTCGCTAGCCAGGCTCTAAGTGGAATATTATATTCCTTTAATGTCCTAACTTCTTTTCATTTAATCAATTTAACTATCTCGAACTACGTTGACCTTGATCCCTTTTGGGGGTACATAGGTACTTACTTGGTAAGGCATGTTTAGTTATTTCTTTCTTTAACTTCATTCTATATTATCGTATTAATAAAATGAGGTAATTAAAATATATTAAATTTTTTAAACACAAACAATTTAAGGTAACCATCCTTAAGGATGGACGTTGTGGGTTGCCTAACACCTTTCCTACACGTAATTAGACTCTCGAACCCTTCATTCGGTTTCGAGAGCCATTTTTCCTTTCTTTTTTTAAGGATCCCAATTATCATTTTAATTAATTGGTGGCGACTCTATTTTTTTCTCTATGTTTTCCCTTACGCTCACAAAGTCATAAAATGATAGTTGTTCATCGGCCTTCACGTTGTGACAAGGCATTGATAGCTCGCAAAACCCTCTCTTTGTTGTCGCTATCATTGGTATTTAACCAACTTGGCCCTATTGGCTGTCTTTTCTTGTTTAAGTGCCTAAATTCTCTGCAAAATGAGCCAAAAGGTAGCCCTTTGAGGGTCCACTCCCTGGTGTGCTTTCACGGGTGGGTCTCTAGTTGCGTAGGAAAGGCTTTCCTGGGTGAGCTGAATTAGCGGTGGTTGTTGAAGCGCCACCCCAAGTGTGTGTGGGAGCTTCGTGGGTGCATTTTTCCTAGTTATTTGAAGTCTCTGAGCATGCTGGATACGTCCATGGTAGGTCAACACAATATCGTATAGTATTTGGGATATCAATAAAGGTGATTCCCATAAACGACGCCAAATGACGATGCCTCGTCAAGGACAAGTCAAAAGTAACCAAGTCTGTGGTGGAGCAAGTCAAGTCAAGTTGAGAGAATGAGACCTGTAGACCAAATATCAAGACAAGAAGCCAGTTAACGATACCAGGCTTCGATGCCAAAGTCAGTTCAGTTCGAGAAAATAGTAGTAGTAAATGCTATTAATCAAAAGTCTTTCATACCTGTGTGGAGGGGGTATTTAACTATTTATAGATTGTGTAGATAGTAAGGTTGTAATAAAGTGTAGTAGAGATGGGCATATGATTGGGCTTGGTTATCATTAGGCTTATGATAATTGGGCTGAATAAGGGTGTATACAGAAACTCTCACTTCTTTGGAACTCATCACTGATATATAGCGGGGACGTCGTTGGGGACCCATCACAACACCAAAGAGAGGACGAATATTAGTGGAACACATCACCACTAAATAGAGTTAGCAAATCAAGTGGCCGGGACCCATCACCAAGCCAACCATCTAGGTTTAAAATCATGGGATGTTCTATACTTAGATTTTATGAACAACCTTTACTTCTATCACCATTAAATATAACCAATCCCAAAACAAGTCACAACACAAACAATTCTTCAAATTAACCATTATGTACATCCATATAACTCACCTACAAGTCTATACTACTTCTCAAGCACACGAATCTTATATTTCATACAAGAAGGGATATTCAACTTGCCATGTTCCAACTTCACAATTCCATATGCCAACTTTCAAGCATAACAAGATCATATAAACAAAGAAGTCAAGCACATATACAAGTCAAGGAATGAAATTTGAAAGCCCCACTCACCACTTGTGCCAAGCTTTGAGAATTTTAACTTCCTCCAACCACAATCAATTCAAGTGTACAACTCCTCCAAATTGAACAAGGGCAAACAAATCTCTAAAAACATGTCCTGACCTCTAGAAATGAAAAATACAACTCATTTAAGTACCAAGTCTCACATTTGAGACTTGTAGGAACCTAGGGTTTGGTTAAAGCTTAGGAATTAGCCAGCAGTTTCGTTTTTCCGAGGATAAGAATACAAGGAGAGGCTTACCTCAACTAATAACACACATTAGTAGTTAACTTGACACCTGTACTTCTGTCAACAGTTAACATTAATCATTGACGAAGGAACTAACGTGCAATGAGTCTTCAAAATGTAGGGAATGACTCGTGTAGTGAACATTTTCTAAGCATGAGAAAATATTTTCAAAGACCAAATTGTATGTTTTGTCTTGAATAAAACAAAATAACTTGTATCAGTATTTCTTAAGTTTTTCTTTACGAGTCTTTATATTTGAACTTCATAGTTTAAGCTGCATTTTATAAAGTGATGAATAATCAAAGAAGCCAAATCCTCAAGTACCTCATTTATTAAGGGACGGTACTTCAAGGCAGCTGTTTCATGGTAATGGAGATTCGCGTCAGACCGACCATGACAAGGCACTACCAAGCAGCAAATGATCTCACTGAAAATGCACTACATGCACAAATAAATTAATATTATCCTTCATTCAACAGCGCCTTATACCTTACAGTAATCAAATTTTACAAGCTAAAATTGAGCCAAAGAATCATTTGAACCTCCATAACATTCCGAAAAGTTCATTTATGCCACATATGCCTGTCTTCCATTTGCTTTGTAGCCTACATGACAACTCCAAACTGCCCTTGCAAGGAGGATTAGACAGCTCCAATACAGCCCGGTAATATAACCTTGTACATTTATAAGTTGTGATGATCTTTCATGCCTGTGAATAATATCTTATACAAACAGGTCCATAAATTACATTTACAAAAGAAAGTGTTTAACATACAGAGAACCATGGGAACAAAATACAAGCACTAACCATTGCCAACTCTAAGAGGCTTCAGATTTTCCTTTCATTTTCTAGATAACAATCTGCACCAGGTGAGTTCTTGATGCGCTATTAACTTAGAAGTTGTATAACTGATCTTGGCTCATACTTTATATTATTTTTTTCTCTTCTTTTAAGCGTAAAACAGCTGGTCTTTGGTCATTATTTCCAAAATCCATATCTCTAAGCATAGGATGCTTCTCAGGAACCACTTTATGTGGTTTTAGTGGCATTGAATTGCTAGTAGCTGTGTTGTGGCTGCTATTTCTAGCAGCAGGCACATCATGGTTATGTTTTCCCTCATAGGTAGTAATGACAGCTTTGGGATCTGTTGAAGCTCTCTCTACATGCTTACGCACATTGCATCCTGCACTTGTGCATTTGTAATAACTCCTGTTCACAGAAATCGAGCATCAGAAATAACCTATGAAGATCCATACCAAAATATAAAATTCATTCGAAAGCAAGATAATCGATAGGAAGGTATAAATTAGTCATATAATTGTTGCCAGATTGAAAAAAAGGAATGGCAATGTCCTTGTATGCATCAATAAGGGGAAAAAAAAAAGTAGCAAAAGTGTTCCAATATGAGACCACTAGCTTCAAGAAGGTAACAGAACCAAGTGATATTTCTTGTTTATCTTTTCCTGCTTTTTGTTGGGAGGGGGGGATCTTGAATTAGGTCATGAAAATAGCCAAACCATATTGAATGGATGTTACATGATTAGAGAATGATACATAAATCCTAAATTTATAATCATCTCACGATGAAATTGAACAGACTCAGATCATGGAACAAACAGAATTTATATGAATATTCCTTGGATACTGACTGGTGTTCAAAACCTGCAAAGCTAACTAGTGCAATAAGAAACAGCACCAAAAGGTTAGAACATATGTATGAATGCACTAGATTTTCTCAAGTAACAATATTAATAGAGTAAAACAGAGAAGGAAAAATATAAAACAATCAAAGGACGATTATATTATGTTCAATACCACCCCTCACAAGTATTCTCTCCCTCACTTATCAATACACCCATCAGCTGAAAAGGAAAGAACTGCTTATTCTGTTATTGGGAAGTGACAAAAGAATCCCATGATTGAGTCAATAGGACTTTTAAGCTGAAATTCAGGAAATCTTTTGTCCAGAAAAATGAACAGCAAAAGGAATGGATTTAGTACATATCATGAAGAAAATTTAAAGCACATATAGTTAATTAAAGAGCAGGCACAGAAAAATAAAATCAATTAATGCAGCATAATAAATTCTATGCTAGATGACCATTATAAGGAACTATAGCTAAATGCCTGCATTTCATGACATTAATTTAAACTTCTTGTTATACCGTATTAATCCCTAATTTATCTGCAGAAAACTAGGCTTCCATTTAACATGTGCAAGAAATTTAAGAAGTAACTGGCCAGAAGAGAATTTACCAGACCAGCAAAAGAATGATATGTCAGTATTGATGTTCATTAGTAAAGCAGCTGAGAAGAAAATTCAGGTCAACCTCTTTTCTTCCCATTTAATTTTTACTAAATAATTTGAAGTCCAGAAAGTCAATGAATGTATATTATGCCATGATCAACATTACAATTGCACAGTTATAGTTTCTTGATGTTGTAATTGGAAACCAGTAAAATTTAAATGATGCATTACACACAACGTTAAGCAACAAGAGAGAGCTTCATAGATGTCATTCGCAGTTTCTGGGAGGCAAGCTCAGTTCATATTTCAACACACCATAAATTTTCACAGATTGAATTGCAAGTGAGAAAACCAAACCAAAGTTTGTTATGCCTCAGTGACGCAGACTCACTTACACAATAAAGTCCATTTTTTACTAGTTAATTAGTCTTGAACATTTCCAAAGTTGACCTCAATAGAAGATACCCAAAAAATAATAAACAATTCTTGATATGATTTCAACTAGTTGATTCATTAGAAACATATGTTTCTTTGAGTTTATAAGAAAGATATAGCAGCACAGAAGAATAGATGCAGTGATCACCTTGGATGAGGATTTCCCTTTACCACTTTTTGCCCATACTTGCGCCACCTGTACCCATCATCCAACAGATCAACTTCGCTTCTTGTTTGCACAATGATTTTGGGTTCTGTAACAGTCTTGTGGGACAAAGATACTACGGAAGCTCCAACATCAGTGTTCCTGCAAGGCAGAACTTTAGCGTATATTGTGAATAATAAAAAATTGCAGAGCTGTATGATAAAGGATTCACACCATTGTAAGACTTGCCTTCTCTTTGGGTTTGGCTCACCAACATCTCCCTCTTCTTCCGTAATATCTGCATCAACTGCTTCCTCACTCTCACTCGATCCAGTTAACTGTCTGGGAACCCCTTGATTGGACGTCTGGTCACTCTCAGGCACTGAATGATCAGGCATGCTTTCACCAAACATGTTTGAATTTCCAACCCAACCTTGCGTGTTTGACTCAGACTTAGCTTGAATGCTTGCATTTCCATTTGAATCACAATTATCTTTCATACGCCTATTTGGCTGAGGTATTTCATGGTTATGCTGGCCTTTATAGATAATTTCAATTATATGACCATCAGGGGCACGCTCGACCTTTTTCTTTACAGGGCAATTCAGATGTGTACACTTGTAATAGCTCCGTGGATACTCACTCCCTTTGACCTGCTTCTGCCCATACTTACGCCAATTATAGCCATCATCTGCAGGTTTGTCAACAGTCAGGGAAGGAGGTTGATATTTCTTATCAGCATGAGAAATCTCTGACGTTTCTAGTTGGGCACTTTTAGGATCTGATATAGATGGTGCCACTTGCTGCTCTGAAGCTTCACTTGGAGTACAGGATGGCTGCACTGCCAATGGCTCAGAGGGAGCTATTACTGTAGACAGCTGAAAATCAGCTTGCACGTGCATATGAGATTGTGCTAGGACGGCTTGCGCTGTAACCTGTGCTAAAGCCTGTTGGTGGGACATCCCAAAGGGACTCTGTATATATTGAAATGGAGAGACAATAAGAGGCCCATACAAATATATCCTCTGTCCTCAAGACATGCTGATCACATTGATACATAATGATGAGAAAAATGCCCTGCGGCATGACCAGCACATTCTGTCATATTATGCATGATACCAAACGTTCATTAACTTACAATCCTATGCAGCTACTTTGCGACAAAGCAAAAACTTTTACCAGAAAGAACCAAAATTTTTTACAGAGAAAAGACATATCAGAAATAACATTTACCTTAATAAGACTTAGCAGCATCATGAACAAGTAAAATGCAGTAGGATACAGCATAAAGAATCATTTATTGTTATAAGACAGGTAGAGTTGCGTATTTAAATAAATAATGAAAATTTTACATTTCTTTCACTGTTGAGTAACTACCAATAAGCATGGAATGTCACACCATCCACTTTTCAGACCAAAAACAATGACGTTAATAAACCTCACAACCACGATATTTCAGTCACCCATCCTCAAAAGCTGATAATTCAAAATCTAATACTTGAGAATATCTAACTATATACTTCAATGAAATAGCATTCAAGGCAAATGTACTTGTCAAGTTCGCAAACGGAATCCGCATAGATCCTAACCCAGCAAGGCAGGCAAAAAGAAGCTCAATTAAAAAAGTTAATTCCTTCAATTACCTGCGGCGAAAAGAAGCCCGGCGAGTTAAGCAACCCAGAAGGGCTTAACCCAGGTGGGATTGTAAACAATGGTGAACGAGCAATCACCAAATTCATGGGTCTACTCTGCTTGAACCCCAAATTCTTCTGGGCTCCATCCTCAGAAGCCGCTTCTTTGGAGAAATTGTCGGTAGAATTGTCCAAAAAGAAGCTAGGCCTCGCCCCGAGAGCGAGCGGAGAAGCCATAGCTCCAGCGAGCAATTGCGAGAAAGACCTGCAGTCGGAGTCAGGGTAGTTGTCGGAGAAGAAGCTGGACACGAGAGTCATCGGACCAGGGCTTGCACCGGCTCCCCCGGTGAAGAAGGCCTCCATAGAAGGTCGGGGCGGGAGAGTGATCGTCGGACGAGCCGGTGGCGGCTGCGCCGCCGTGACGGATTCACAGTTCTTGGTTGCCATTTATAGATAACCGCAGCAAGCAAGCAACAGCTCTTGGCTTTCTGAATCTGCTTAACTGTAAGTCCTTTGTTTGGTAATCGCGCAATTGATGATGGGTTCGTGCTATCTTCAAACTCAGTGGAAAGTCCACGCAGCGGAAACTCATATGAAAATGATATTTTTATTTCTTTTATTATTACAACCTTTTAAATTTATCTATCCTAACTTGTAAGGGACTGCTTAATTTTACTTAAATTTTAAAAAATATTTTATGCAAATTTAATTTTTTTAAGTCATACTACTTATAATTTTTTTTACAAAAATTCATTTTATATAGTTATTCCTAATATATTTTATCTATAACATTTAAATCTGTCCACAACAATATTTACAATTTTTAATAAAAATAGCTTTAGTATTTTTGAATAAAAATAAATAAGTACCTCATTTATTATTATTTTTTGGTGTTAATAATAGTAATGTAAATTTGCTACAAATTTTAATAGATAAATAAATAAATGGGAGACAAGAAGATATATAATATATATATATATATATATATATAGAGAGAGAGAGAGAGAGAGAGAGAGAGAGTTTGTTTCAATTTGGATTGACCTGAAGTCATACATAATACATAACATTACAGAACCGAGTGGGTACCGGGTAGGGTGCCGTTGGGCGACGGGCAAGGCAAGCTAATAGAGAACCACTCAATCTTTGCCCACTTACAACTCAATTCCAAAACAAAATGTCTTTCATCTTTGTTTGTTTATGGTTAATTGGTTATATATGCTCTTCAAACAATTGGATGCCAGTAAGCATTTGAAGTTTCTTGTTCATTTTATTAAAATAGAAATAAAAGGAATTTCTCTTCATAGCTTACCCAAAAAAGTTTATAAAAAAAAGTGAATGTTATAATAAAATTATAGACTCAAATATCACAATAAAATTTTGCATATTATTTTGAGTGATGTTTCATGATAGTGAACTCATGAATTCGACACGTTATAAATTTTCAAACAAATTTTGTTTAAAAATTTTTTTATCAAGATTTATTTAAAATAATTTTTTATCAAGCATGAAATTAATTTGTAATTGTGAGAAACATATGTGAATTTGGTTATATTATGAGTACAATATAAATGGTTATGTTACCATTGTAGCTGTCTAAAGTGAATTGGACAGTCATAATTTTAACAAAATAAATGATCATGTTATTTAGTTAATATAATCGAATATATTTTGGTGAGAAGTTGTCATATCTCAAATTCATGATCATCCCAACATTTTAGAATATGACGCTATTATTTTTATTCCTTCACAAGTTATTAATTTGAAAAAGAATTATCTAGTTGCTTGCAACCTAATTGTATCCTTTAGTACATGCATAATTGCTCTAGTATCATTTTTTTATTTTTTATTTTTGCAGAGGATTTCATTGATAAATGAAAGTTGGAGAGTTCTCCAATACAACTGATGGGTAGATAGCAACACCCCAGAACACATTCAGATCCAACCTCCATATAATGACAGCTTCTGGACATGCCACAAGAACATGGAAAATAGATTCATCCTGTTAATGACACACTGGCAATCACTATTAGACAGTGGAAATCCTCTCTCAAGCATTTTCTGCTTAACGGCCATGCCTTCATTTAACGCTTTCCATACAAAGATCTTGATTTTGTTAGGAATATTTCCCAAGCAGGTGAGATACTGATGGAGGTTGCCTTGATATTTTAATTCCCGGAATCAAGTAGCATTCCTCCATTTTCTGAAGCATGAATGAAAAACCTTCTGCACACAAAAGAAATAGATATGGTGATAGAGGGTCTCCTTGCGAAAACCTTCTAAAAGGTTGGAAGAAGCCAAAATGTTCGCCATCAATAGCAACAAAATAAGAAACAAAAAGGGTTTCTGTGTATTGATAAATAGTATAATTAAATATGTTAGCTATTTTTGGTTTATTTAGCTTTGACTATGTTTAAACTTGCAATCTTTAATCTTAAAAGACGACTCTATTACCACTAAGCTATTAGCTCATTAGTATAAATTCTACTATCATTTGAGATGAAATGTATTCTTAATTTGTATGTAAATTTTTAAATTATTAAATATCTTAACATGGTGCCTAATCTTTTTTAATAAATTTTAGATTATTATAAAGAATGTACATGATATATTATATATATTTTTATAATTCAGCATGGTATTATACCTTTTATAATTTAAATTATTATAAAAATGTAATTGTGCCTTTATTAATTCATTTTTTTTATAAAAAAATTTCCAAACATATTTATGAAAATATTCAATAACAATACTTTTTTTTTACTATAAACAGTACTTTTAAGAAACTTGACCTATGACATTAGTCCTCCAAAGATGCATTTTCTTTCAATTTGGAACCCCAATTTTAAAACATCTCAATTTATTCCATCAATCTTATTTTCGTCTTTAAAATAGTCTCTTTGTTAGATGGTGTTAATAGACTTCATGATGTGAAATAACCATTAGTCCATGTGGTTGCTAAGTTTTTAAGCTTGAAAAATGAAGTCTTTTCAGCCAGTTGAGAGTACCTATTTACACATGCTAAATGGTCATTCCATCACTTATAGTTTCATCATTGTAGCGTCATTGCTCGATGCTTTGTTCCCCCTTGTAGCGTTGTCATCTCCAGCACTTGAAGAGCGTACAAAAGTGCACTCTATATATACCCTAATATTGGACTAACATGCTAAAATGTTTGACCAAATGATTAGTTTTCTAGGTGTTTTCATGCCAGAAAAGGGTAAAAGCATAGTCGGCAACGTTTAGAGCTCCTCCAAGCCCAATTTCAGAAAGCTCAGAGCCACAACGCCCATGACTTGAAGTAGCAGCGCACAAGAGAAGAAGTCCAAGTCACAAACCAGGGGATAGAGCACCGGGATGCCCAAGCAGCAAGCAAACCACCCAGTTTCTAGAGGGCTTGGGGTCGTGGTGTCCACTACTCCTTGCCACTACACCAAGGACCAGTTTTGGATAAGAGTCCAGCTTTTCAAGCCACGGCACTAGTAAGCTAAAGCCACCGTGCCCTTGTGCGGTTTTGTTTAAATACCAGCTGATAAAGTAGAAAAATGAACTTTTGGGATTTTGGAAAATGTTTCTAGTTTCTTCAAGAGGCAGCATTTTCACTAGAATAACTTGCTAATTTTCTCTTCTAATGGCGTAAATGAAGATGGTCCATCAGAGTGCTGAGTTTGTTAGTAAACATGACTAGCTAAGGTTTTAGGTCAAGCCTAGGACAGAAATTGATTGGTGAAAATACTTTGACTATGTTTCAATTTATAGTTTAAGCTTTATTGTTTAAGGTTCTAGGATTGAATTCTCTATTTGATTTGGATCTAATGAGTTTGAATCAATTATATTAAATCTTTCTATGGTTTGATTTTGTTGAGCTATAGGATTATGAATACATGATTATGACTTAAACAGGCTGTTTTTCATGCTATTGATGTGATCTTTCACTATACTATTGTGTCTATGTTAACATAGTGTCATCTTTCGATCTGATTTTGATAGGTGAAAACTTTGCTTTAGAAGGGGTAATAAATTCTAGAACTGATTTTGAGAAATAAAATGAAAATATTGTCATATATTCCAATTAGGGATTTGGTGTTATAATTTCTAATTGTGTGTGAATTTTTGATTGAAAAAGTCAAGGTGTTGGATCCGATTGATAGAAGCCTAACTTAAGGCGTTGCATCCCTGAAGAGGAGATCACTAGCGTCTTAAAATTTTTTCATTCTCAAGCTTGTGGGGCTATTTTTCTATGAAGAACACCTCCGCAAACATTCTGCAATGTGAATTTTATTGGTCTACCTTATTTCGTGACATTAATGCATAATATTGTCACTATTATAAAAGATGCAAAAAGATAGGGTCCTTGTCCTGGTGTAATATGATGCCTTTGAACCCAATCTTAGTTATAGAAATCTTTTACCTTCCTTTAGGTATGTTTACATAATTGTGTCTGTAGAATATTTGTCTAAATGGGTAGAGGCAGCAGCTTGTAGGACTAATGACAATAAGACAGTGATCAAATTTCTTAAAGAAAATGCATTATCTCCGTTTGGTACACCCCGCGCTATCATTAACGTCCAAGGTAATATTTGTAACCATTCTTTTGAGGCTTTTATGAAAAAATATGGGATTATTTACAAAATTTCTACTGCTTATCATCCTCAAACTAGTGGACAAGTAATGCTGGCCAATAGGAAAATTAAGCAAATATTAGAAAAGACAATAAACCTTGACCGAAAAGACTGGTCGTTATGGCTGAATGATGCACTTTGGGGTTATCAAATAACAATTAAAACTCCCTTAGGCATGTCTCTCTACAGGCTAGATTTTTGTAAAATCATGTCATTTATCGGTTGAACTAGAGCATAAAGCATATTGGGCCCTTAAAACCTTCAATTCAGACCTAACGAAAGATGCTAAACTTAGAAAATTACAATTGACCAAGCTTAAGGAGCTGTAGAATGATGCTTATAAGAACTTTAGAATCTACAAGGCCAAAAGGAAAGTTTTCATGATAGAAATATCATTAGAAAAATGTTTGAACCAAATCAGCAAGTTTACCTGTACGATTCTAGATTACACAAGCACTCATGTAAGCGTTGGTCTAGGTGGATTAACTCCTTTGTTGTGAAGCATGTTTTTGAAAAGAAGGCAGTAGAAATAGAGGACCCTAGGGATGGCCAGGTCTTTAAAGTAAACGATCAATGCCTTAAAATCCTTATTGATGATAAGTTCCTGTAGTGGAAGACATTCCACTTGTAGACCGGTCTATCAACCTTGACCCCACCCTTGTAGGTATTTTTTTTCCTTTTCATTTCTTTTTTCTTTTGGTTGATGTTCTCTTTTTTTTTCTCAGGACAAAGTCAGTTTTTCATTTCGGTTTGCCATCCCTTATGCTTACCGAGCTACCTATGTCAAACATATGTTTTATTCTACCTTCTTTAGTTGCTTTCCATTCAATTGTCATGCTTAAACATTGAGGATAATTTTCTTTTAAGTTGGGGGGGGGGGGGAGGGGAATTCCACATTCACAAATGCTTGCTAGAACTTTGTGGCACTTTTACATATAACAACCCTTTTTTTCAAGATTTCCATGAAGTGACGGTCCCTTTTTGCACATGAACACTTACTTGGCATCACACATAGGCATCTTAGTAAACTCAACAAACCCATCTTGATTATTATGCTGAGGTATTCATAGGATTTCTAATGCACTCATCCAAGTGTTATGGTAAGATGGTGGTTTGACACATGCATCTAGAGAACTCTTTTGCTTAAATCTTTATGTGTGAATTTTGGAGAGGAGTGGGAGCTACTACATGCTGAAAATTGTGATAAGCATCCATTGATTTCTTAAAATGGTCACTTCTTTGAGAATATCATTGCATGGTTTGTGGTGTGATGGTGGATATACTTGCAACATGATGAAGGTCAATTTAGGATTAACATTTAAGCCTTTCAAGCTAACCTTTTCAATTATAGATTCCTAGTAGCAAACTTTGAGCCAAGAAACCGATATAGGTTTTTTTTCTTCATATACCTACATTATCCATGCCTCTCCATATTGGAATATAATCTATACACTGATTTTTTCTATCTTTTTTACTTCCAAGTGTGTACTACCAAGAGTATTAAATGTTCAAGTGAGCTAGCTTCAAAGGTAGAACTACCAAGGTGGGTAGAAATAATAAAAAAAAGTAAAAAAAGAAAAGAAAAGAAGAATAAGATATAGGCATTATTTGGTTATTTAAAAGGCTGAAAAGTACATCAAGAGAGGAATATGGTTTATTAAGATGCTTAGTGAGATCCTTTAGGTATGTACTTGGAATTTTTTTTTAATCATTTTCTTTCTTCCTTCTTTTTCATACAGCCTAACTTAAGCCACATTGCGACCTTTCGTTTTGACCAATCTAATCCCAAGTCAACCTGTGGGAATAATGGTTGATGTTATATGTGTGAAGGTTAGTGATAAGATGGTTATGGCTTGGAATGCACACACATTCTGTGAGTTTCCATAGCTTGCTGGGGCAGTGGAATCCTTATATTGTTTTGATATGCAAACCTAGAAAGTGTGAATTAGTGACCTATTTTGGTGATTTTCTTTAGTGTCTTTCTTCTCTTTTGCATAGAAATTGCAAGGGACTAACAATAAGCAAGTTGGGAGTGATGAGTGTATGAAAGTGCACTCTATATACCCTATTATTGGACTAAAATGCTAAAATGTTTGACTAAATGACTGATTTTTTGGGTGTTTTCATGCAAGATAAGGTAACAGCAAATTATAGACAATTTAAAGCTCTTCCAGGCCAAATTTCAAGAAGCTCAGAGCCATGACTCCCTTAACTTGATGCTGCAGTGCCCAAGAGAAGAAGTTTAGGCCACAAACCAGGGGAAAGGGCACCGCAGTGTTAGCCACATCAGCCATAATGCCTAAACAGTAAGTAAACCAACTAGTTTCCAAAGAGCTTGCGCTGTGGTGGTAAGGGCTAATTTTGGATAAGAGTCCAGCCTTTCAAGCAGCAACATTAGGAAGCTAAAGCCACAGCATATGTGCGCAGTTTTTTGTAAATACCATCTAATACAACAGAAAAAGGAACTTTTAGACTTTTAGAAAAAGGGGTTTTTTTTGGTTTTCTTCTAGAGGCAAAGAGAGACGGTGTTTTCATTGGAAAAGCTTGCTGATTTTCTCTTCTAGTGGTGAAAATGAAGATGGTCAGTCATGGAGTATTAAGTTTGTCAGTAAACATAGCTAGCTAAGCTTTTAGCTAAAACCTAGGGTTGAAATTTATTAGTGAAAATACTTTGACTATGTTTCAATTCATAGTTTAAGCTTTATTGTTTAAGGTCCTATGATTGAATTCTCTATTTGCTTTGGATATAATGAGTTTCAGACAATTATATTGAATCTTGCTATGGTTTTATTTTATTAAGCTACATGATTATGAATACACGATTGTGACTTAAACATTTTGTTTTTCATGCTATTGATGTGATCTTTTGCTATATTATTATATCTCTTTTAACATAGTGTCATCTTTATATATGATTTTGATAGATGAAAATTGTGGTTTGAAAGGGGGAACAAATTCTAGAACTAATTTTGAGAAATAAAATAAAAATATTGTCATATCTTCCAATTATTGATTTGGTGTTATAATTTCTAATTGTGTGTGAAGTTTGGATAGAAAAAGTTAAAGGTGTTGGATTCGGTTGACGAAAGCTTGACGCTTTACTTGCCCTTTTTCTTTGTGTCCTAATTTCATTTTAATTACACGTTTTAGATAGATTTCAAAATAATTTTTAGATTCCTATCATCTTGTCATTTGATATTTTCCTTTAAGTTTCATTCCTGTAGTGTTTCTTATGATTCCTTGTGAATCGACACCTTGAGCTATATTATAATACCGCATAATAGTTTGCGCATAATCAGGACCCTTAGGCACTATAATTGTCAACACCCCATCATGCATTGATGCCTTGATTTCATCAACTTTTACATTTTCAGGCAATCGAAATTGCTTGGAGAAGCTTCCTTTGCTCGTCCTCTCTTTGCAGTACCATTTAAGGCTCTGCTTCATGTCATTCTCTTCCTCTTATTATTTTCTCTTTGCACAAATGCAGAGTACTCTGTTTTCATGGAGCTCGAGCTTCACATCCTCTTTGGTAAGCTCAGGAAGGTCAATTTCGAAGATGTAGGCATGATGGCTCTCCTTCCAATCCATTTGAGTTTGTACGTCTGACCCCAATGTGTTTGAATTTCGATGAAAGAAAGCTTAGAAAGGATTGAAGAGTTCGCTCTGGTTTAACAAGGTCTGAAACAAAGACATCTTTCTTTGTTCTTCCTTTCTTTGTGTTTCTAAAGTCAGCGGAGATTGAATTCTATGAAGTGTGTGGTTTTGTTGTTGGTATTTCTTGTTTCTCTCTGTGGTTTTCTGGAGAATTTGGCATGTGAATATGTATATTTATATGTGTGGATAGAAGACGAATAGCAGTTGCAATTTCTAGAAACTTTTGGATTTAAACAAAATCTTCTATTTTTCTCAAGAAAAATGAGAGTCCTGCGTTGAATCCAATACATTGTTTTAATTTTTCTAGAGAAACAGAGTATGGGTGACACTGCAAATGAGCGACGCTGCATGGGGGGGATGAAACTTTGAGCAACAATGCTGCATATGAATAATGTTGCAATGATGAAATTATAAGTAATGGAATGACACCATTTAGCGTGTGTAAATGGGTACTCTCAATTGGATGAAACGACATTATTTTTTTAGTTCAACAACTTAACGGTCACGCGAACAACTAGTTAGTCCACGTCATGAAGTCTGGAAACACCATCTAATGAAGGGAAAACTTTGAAGACGAAAGTAAGATTATAGGACTAAATTGAGAGTCTTAAAATTAGAAGACCAAATTAAGAGAGAATGCTTCTTTTAAAGACCAAATTGTTAATTTACTAAAAAAAAAAAGTCTTACATACTTTTCACTCAAAATAAGTATAAATAACTAATAAAGTTCAAAAAATTAGATGTGCCAAGTGATAGGATATGCTAATATACTCATTTGCAGTTATTAAGTGTAGCAAAGAATTTTCAGAAATTGAAACACGCTCTCCCTTCAATATTAAACGACTGCCCACCGTTGTTTATGTGTTTAAAATAGACTAGTGCTTAAAAGGCAAGATTTTTTATTTTAGTCCATAGATAAAATTGTAATAGAGTGAACATTATCTACAACATTAAAATTATCTAGCACTTAATACTAAAAAATGTACTACTTAAATTATGCTTCATCTGTGCTAAAAGGAAAAGTTGAATAACAAACACAGGCAAACAAAAAAAATTTGCGTTCATAACTTTTAAGTGAGCATTAATTTACAAAACCTTTTTGATTATGGAAATTAATAATTTAAGAAATCTCATTTTTTTGGCAGCAGGACACATGTAACTCTGACCAGTATAAAATTCATTTCTCTTGAAGTTTAAAATTCCAAATTAATCATTAATTCATTAAAAAGTTCTACAATTTTTTTAAGAGCATCTATCATGTAGATACTATTGACCATATTAATAAAAAAAAATATTCAAAGGCAATTCGTCCATAATATCCTTTTCGTCAAATATTGGATTTTTTATAAAATAAATTTTATTAAAATATAAAGTCCAACAGCACTTATAACAACTATAAAAATTTAAGATTTGATAATAACATATGAACATCTAATAATTTCTTGTTGAACTAAAGGGAGAATATTTAAGTTTTATTGATTCCTTGAACCGCATCTTTGGGATAAAAATGTTAAGCATTTTTATTGGTGCTGCAACAAACAATCATTTCTATTCACTTAATGTATCAAATCTAACAATTTTTATAATAGCATAAGATTTATGAACCATAAAAAAAATGCTAAAAAAAAATCAATTAGACTATAAACAAACTCCAACCAAAATAATAGGATTAAAATACTTTTTAATATGCCAAGAAATATCTGCCGAAAAATTTAAAAAAAAAAACCTTTCAATTCTATCAAGGAAGGTAAATCGAAAAATTATCATCAAATCTCCTTTAAATGACAAATCTAAAAGAACTTATTATGTAAAAGAGAAAAATCATAAAAGAAAAAAGGGAGAGAAGGATTGCCACTTATAATTGCTGGCGATAACCCTAAAAATAAATTTACATGTCATTACTTATGAAACAATGAGAGAGAAATTATGATTTGTTCATAAGCATATTAATTTGGGAGGGGCTGGGAGGGGCTGATCCATCAGCCCCTCCCTTTTTTTTTTAGGTTTTTTTTTAAATTTTTTTTACTTTTTAAAATTAATTAACTTTTTTTTATCTTTTGTATTTTTTCAGAATTTTTTAAGATATTTTTGAATTTTTTCTTGAGTTTTTTTACATTCTTTTTACTATTTATTCATAATTTTTTTACTATTCATTTGTAACTTAAAAAATTTTAAAAAATATATAAAAGCATTTCAAAAAATTTTAATAAAAATACATCATATAAACATATAATTAATTAATTTTATAAAATAAAAAATATTAAAAAAACTTTTTAAAAAAATTAAAACTCCCCTATTTTGTGACTGTAGGGGAGTGCTTATTTATTAATTAGGGGGACTATGCTACGTTCCTCCTTTTTTTTTTACTTTTTATATTTTTTAGGTTTTTTTATTTTTTTTAATTTTTTAAAATTAATTAATTATTTTTTATCTCATGTATTTTTTTTAGAATTTTTTAAAATATTTTAAGAATATTTTATATCTTTTTTATACTATTCATCTATAGATTTTTTGACACTATTCACTCATAAGTATAAACATTTTAAAAAAATATAAAAATATTTTAAAAATTTCTCAAAAAAATATATGACATAGCAAATACTCAATTAATGTTAAAAAGTAAAAAAAAAATAAGATAAAAAATATAAAATATAACAAATCAACACTGCCAAAATAAATGTGACATGAAAATAGAGTAGAGAAGGGGGTGGTAACTTAGAATTTTCTTAATTTTTAGTAAGTTTCATTTCATAGTAAGGAAATAGAGGTTGGCGGTTGGAGAGTAACATTGGCCCACAGCAGAGCTGAATTTTTAGCAACAAAAGACGTGGATCCCACTTCTAAACAAGTTGCCAAATAGCACTATCAGACATTCAGACCAGAAACATGAAGCCCACCTTCGCAAATCATTATTTTCATTTAATTAAATAAAAAACCACATGTCGAAATTATACTACCTACTGCTTCTGAATTATTTTTTCTCTAACACAATGTATAGAAGCCTTTCTGATGCAGAGCATTCTGCTTTGGCTTACTACCATAAATTGGATGGTCATAAGAATTCTAGGAAATAGTTATTTGCTGTTGTTTCTTTTATGAGTTTATGTTGTTTTGTATTTATGAGTTGATGGTATATTGGATTCGTGCATGTTGGCCCTATATGGTAATATTTGTGTATTAAGGGGTATTTTGTAATTCTGGTCAGCCCTTTATTTATCTGCTTGTAACACTTTCAGAACTGGTAATGAAGGAATTCTTCTTCCACTTTCCTTGTGAGACAGAAGCCTTTTCTGTTGTTTACTCCTTAGAAGCTACATTATATAGCTTCCTTGAAGGATTCCTTGCGTTCTCAGCTGGGAACCCGATCTCTTCAGTTCCTATCTACATCACTTGGTACCAAGGTCACCCATCATCAAATTGGTAAGGGTTCAATTCTTGGGGAGTCGCCCCCACCGCGGGGACAAATCTACAATAGCGTGAATGCGGGGGCTCATGCCTCAACACTTTTCATGCTTTCTGTTCACTACATATAAAGGTGTTGCTTATAAATTATATCAGAATCAAGTTTGAATAATCTGGAATTTGATAGTGGTGTAAAAGTTATACATGATAAAAAAAATTGTGTGTGCAATTTGTAAGAATACTATTGATGAAAGATTAGCATTTCTCTCCCCAATGTATCCAGCCTTTATTAAATTAGAATCATACGTATCATAACCAATAATTTTGGGAGACAAGTTTTAGTAAATTTTGCATGATTAAAATTATAAATTTATGTTTGATATATTTTTTAAAAAAATTTATATATAGCCAACCAAGAATAATTGGATAAATTTTGACTTTCAATGCAAAATTATAAGAAAGTACCCAAGTAATTTTGCCATTTGTGACTGAGCTCACTTAGAATTCGAGATACCCTCTTAAATAGGAATAGTCACATATTATTCATATCTGATAGACATTTGTAAAATTTAGTCTAACGTGGGACTAAGTATTTTTTATGGTGTTTTATAGATTTGATTTTGAAAAAAAAAAACCTATATATATATATATATATATAAAGTCTCCTCATTATGTTGTGAATGTTAATCATATCTATATTTTTATTGGGACCAAAAATTAACTTCTATGTCTTTAAAAGGTACAATAAATACAACAATATTTTGATCATTTTATTGAAAAAATTCAAAGGCATTTAAGGCATTTGTATTATGATAAAATAATAAAAGTGTCCTTATATTTATTATGTCATTAAAATAAAATGATTAAAATGTCTTTATATTTATTGAATCTTTTAAAGAAAGAGAAAGTGATTTTTTAATTCATAAAAGAATATGTATCAATTTTATTTGTTTTAATCTTAACCGTTAAATATTAATCTAAGGGTGATTATTCACTCCTATATATATATATATATATATTATAACATTATAATAATTAACTCATTCATATAACATATTTTAGTAGATTTCTGCAGTGATTTCACATAAATAAAGTTTTAAATGATTATTTAAGTATAATGTTGTTGACACTAGTTTTTGAACTTACAGTTTAGAATTATGTGTCATACTTTATTTGTTGCGTGGATTATATTAATTGTTATTTGAGATATTTTCCTTTTCATTTTAGTTTTATATAAATAGATTTCAGGTAAACCAAGATTGAACATGAAAAACAATTGTTCATTTCGAAGTTCCTTCGAGTAAATGGGTTTAGGTTTGGGTATTTGGGGATTTATTGGAGTTGGGAATGTGTCTTGAACCTGCTATCCACACAGGGTATTCATCTAGGTCTGGGTCTGGGTCTGGGTCTGGGTCGGGGAATAATATTTTTTATGGATTTGAACCTAGATAGTATAGTACACTACCCATGACCATTCTTACTCCGGAAGTCCCAGTGTTAGCAGTGGTGTTGATTGGGTTGAGTTACCTACGAATCTATTCAACCCAATTCGACTTCTACACATTAATCGTTTGATTGGTGAAATTTTTATTTCTTTAAAATCAAGTAATTTTGTGTTGACCAATTATCAAAAAAGTACTTTTTACCTGTGTAAGTATTAAATAGGAAATTTTTAAAACACTTTACGATCCATATTATTTTGATAAATATAATTTAAAACATTCATTTGTTATTTTAATTAGCTTGTAATTTTTATAAATTAAAATAAAAAATATATAATATACTTTTTTAATTACAAAATTACGAAAAATTAATAAAACTATAATTTTTATAAAATTTAAATATAAATATTTTGTTATTATTAATTAAAAACAAATAAAACCTGGGGTGTAAATAACCCCCCACCTTCTCCCTGTGCTGTATCCATGGAAATATCCCACAGGGAGCGTATTGTGTAATAAGTTAAAAAAAATTTTGATCCAATTAATAAAATTTCTAGAATTGTTAGTAGTAATTTTGAGCTTGAATTAACCTTCATTAACGGTGGTTCATAAAACCTTCAAGCTTAATCTTTCAATTCATAAATTTATCGTTTGAGTCACATAATATTTAAAATATTTTATAATTTTAATAATTTTAAAGTGTTATAATGAAGATTTTGAAAGAGGTGCGATACTAATTGAAATATAAGATTGAAAGATTCTTTATAATTTTTTGTTTTGAGTGACGGCATTTTGTCTTTAAAAATTAATTTTTGATTATGAATTTGTTTCAAAGTATAAGCTTTAATTTGTTACTTTTCTTTCACAACAGAAAAATAAATTCTACTAATTTAAAAACATTATTCTGTCTTGGCCAAACATATGTAAACATTATTAAAAAAAAACTTTCTTTCTTAAAATTAAGGAAGCCTTTTCCTATTTTGCAACTATGCTAGGCAGGCTTTTAAGTTGGTTTAAGTTTAGGAAATTACTACCCTACCGCCATATTGTCTAGGCAGAAGGGCTATGGATGCCCTTGTGGGCCATTGGATCGCTACTTGATCTATAGTGGCCGAGGATTAAATGTGGGCCTATCATCTTCTTTTTTAATCTCTCATTTAATCAAACAGTCATTAAGGATAATGGTATATAATTTTTTTATATTATTAAATAATAATAATAATAAATATATAAAAATAATATAAAAAAAGTGATATAAAAATATCATTACTCATTCATTAATTTTAGATTTTTAGCAAATTGTTCAACCTAACTGATGAGATCAATTTTCTTAAAAAGCAAACCGAGTGATTTGATATTTTGACAAAAAATGCAATCAGACTTAACCGGTATGATTTTGATAGGTTCAGTTCGGGCGATTTAGGCCTTACATATATAGGTTTGTTTTCATTATAACCCATTCTGAATTTAACAAATTTTTTTACAAAAACATACGGCCCAAAAACGAAAAAAAAAAGAAGCAAGCCGCCCAATCTTATTATTAAATAAAAGGGAAATGTTATTAATCTTCCTTCTATTTTATTGATCGTACACATACCTTCCATAATTTTGCAAATTCATAGGAACTTTTGTTTTATTTTTAAAACAAGCAACACAACTCTAATTTAAAAAATAATTTGTTATGAAAAATAATTTTCAATTTTACGTTTCTATTAAGTTTTAATTAAAGTTGTACATATAAAAAATTAAAAAAAAAATTAGAATAGAGTATTAATAAGGAAATTTTGACACTCACAAAAATTAATTCAAACTTATTCTCAAAAAAAATTAAATTCTCAAAAATTTCACAAAAGATTTTTCTTAGAAAAACCTTTTATATACCTTTTATAATCTTTTTGAGGATTATATTACAAATAATATTATAATAGCGTTTTATAGTAATATAAAAAATTTTATACTACATTAATTTTTTTTATTACAAAACCCTATTATAATATTATTTGAAATATAAAAAACAAATTTCATGAATATTAATTTTAAATATAATTTTAAAAAATACAAAAAAATTGAACAATTATATATATATATATATATATATATATATATATATATATATTATGTAATAATTTGTTGTTGCAATATAGTAGCTATTATCACATTTGAGGATAGAAGAACACACAAAAAATTGGTAATTTAGTTTAGTCTAAATTAGGATTTTTCAATTGGTATCAGATCTTAAATTCGATCCTTGACTCAGCTTGATGGATAAGTCTCAATCTCTTAGCACACCTCCATTCTTCGATGGTAATAACTATGCCTATTGGAAAGTTCGCATGAGAGCTTTTCTTAAGTCTCTTGATGAGAGAGTTTGGAAGGCTGTGGTTAATGGTTGGAAAGCACTCATTGTCATTACAAATGGAGTCAGTGTTCCCAAAGAGACAAACTCTTGGTCCAAGGAGGAACTTAGTGAGTGTAATTGGAATGGCAAGGGAATACATGTTATTTTCATGGCTGTGTCCCCTGATGAATTTAAGAGGATCTCTATGTGCGATACCTCTAAGGAAGCTTGGGAGATTCTAGAAGTTACACATGAAGGTACTAGGATTGTTAAGAACTCTAAACTTCAAATGCTGACCACTAGGTTTGAGGAAATTCGCATGAAGGAGGATGAGTCATTTGATGAATTTGATGCTAAGGCGAATGACATAATGAACTCAAGTTTCAATCTAGGAGGGAAGATCCTAGAAAATATAATCTTTAGAAAGGTACTTAGGTCATTACCTAAAAGGTTTAGACCCAAAGTTACATCTATTGAAAAGTCGAAGGACATAGACAGTCTTAGGATTGAAGAATTGGTTGGATCTCTTCAAACCTATGAGTTGACTCTGCCTACTCAAAAGAGAACCAAGTCTGTTGCCCTTAAGGCTGTTAGAAATGATCATGGTGAGACTACAAATGATGACTCTCTTGATGATGAAGACATAGCCTTGTTTGTTAAGAAGTTTAGGAAGTTTTTCAAACTCAAGAGAGATGGTCAATCTAGACACAAGAAAAACTTTCAAAAGGGTAGTTCAAGTCAGGTTAAGCTGGTAGAAAAGGATTAGAAAGATTCCAAAGATTCAAAAAACAAAAATACCCAAAGCTTCAAGTGTCATGAATGTCAGGGTTTTGGATATATACAAGCTGAATGTCCAAACTACTTGAGAGCTCTAAGGAAGGCTATGAATGCCTCCTTATTTGATGATGAACCTGAATCTAACCCTAATGATAATGTGTCTTCTAGTGATGAGAAAGAACAATATCTCGCTTTCATTGCATTTGTAGAAGCGCTCAATGATGCCTCTGAAAATGAAGAGTTGTTTGATAATGACTCTAAAAGTGAAAATCATCTTCAAGCTGCATATGGCAAACTTTTTGAAGAGAGTCTAAAACTGAAAAAGTTGAATAAACTAACTTTCAAAAAGTTGAATGAGATAGAGCTAGAGAAAGAAAAATTATAATGTCCCTTACTGAGAAGAAGGAAACTATTAACCAACTCAGGGAAATGAATCTCACCTTAGAAGAAAAAGTTAAGACTCTAGAAGGTGATATAAAAGAGTCTAAATCCCAGCTTTTAAGTTCTCCCTTGGAGCCAAGCAACTTGATATATTAATAGGTCAAGGAAAACAAGCTAGAAATGTGCAAGGTATAGGATGTGATCAGACTGGATCATCTGTTACATCTTAGTCTAAGACAATCTTCAAAATGAGGAATTCAAAACTACTCAGATTTCTTTGAGTGACAAGATAACGATCAAGACCCTTGCTGTTCTGAAGAGTAAGACCATCATGCCTCAACCCAAATCTTTTCTTAGGAAACCTAGTTTTAGAACCTCGGTCTTACCTAGTTTTGTGCCGACATGTCATTTTTGTGGGAAGTTAGGTCATATTCGACCAAATTGCCTTAAACTAGAATATTCCAAAAGGACTAATGACAAGATACATCCTAGAAATGAATATTGGGATCTAACTAGGCAAATTTAAGAATTAGTTTATCAAAATAAGATTATCAATAAAATTATTATGGAATTATCTATAGTCAACAATTCTAGAATTAGAGCATCATCTGTTAATAAACAGGTAAGGAGAAAAAAGAGTGAAAACAAGTGTCTTGTTATGCATATTGCTTTTAAAGTCAAAATAATTTGATGTGGTATTTGGATAGTGGTTGTTCTAGGCATATGTGTGGTGATAAATCCATGTTTTCCACTTATGAAAATTATGATGCTAGGTTTATAACTTTTGGTGATGGTGGGAAAGCTTTTATTCTTGGAAAGGGTAGCATTAATTTAAAAGGTTTACCCACATTGCATGATGTTTTATATGTGAAAGGATTAACAGTAAATCTAATCAGCATTAGTCAAATTTGTGACTCAAACTTTGAAGTTAGGTTTGTAAAGAACATATGCGCTGTCTTTAATTTTAGTGGTGAATGTGTGTTAACTGGTATTAAAACTGCAGATAATTGCTATGGCATTGAAAAGAACCCTAATATGATTTGTAATAGGGTAGAAGTTGATCCAACCAATCTTTGGCATTAAAGATTAGGCCATATCAACTACAAGGATTTGTCCAAAGTATATAAGAAAGAGATAGTTTTAAACCTCCCTAAACTTGAACATGTTAAAGACTTTGTATGTGGACCATGTCAACTAGGGAAACAAATTATAGGACAACTGAGTTACTTACCCAGAGACCTCTAGAGTTACATCATATGGATCTTATGGGCCTTTCCAGAACTGAAAGTCTAGGTTGCTGAAAGTATATCTGGCGATTGTTGATGACTACACCATATTTTCATGGGTAAAATTCCTTAGGGAGAAGTTTGAAGTCTTTAATCTTGCAAAAACTCTTTTCAAGAGACTTCAAAATGAAAAAAAGTGCACCATAGCTAGAATTAGGAGTAACCATGGTAGGGAATTTGAGAATGCTAGCTTTAAGAAATTTTACTGTGATGAAGGCATAAGTCAAGAATTCTTTACTCCCATAACTCCATAACAAAATGAAGTAGTTGAGAGGAAGAATAGGGTTTTTTAGGAAATGGCTTGTGTGATGCTTCACAACAAGAGTCCAGCCTTGCATTTCTAGGTAAAGCTATTAATACAGCTTATCACATAGTCAGCCATGTCTACCTTAGACCAAGAACTAGTATGGCACCTTATGAGATGTGGAAAGGGAAGAAATTACTGTCAAGTACTTTAGAGTGTTTGGTAGTAAGTGCTTTATTTTTAGAGACAGGGAAAATCTAGCTAAGTTTGATGCCAAAAGTGATGAAGGAATCTTTCTAGGATATTCTAGAAACAGTAGGGTATATCGAGTATTCAATCTTAGAACTCATGCTGTTATGGAATCTATAAATGTGGTCATAGATGATAATTCAGTTGAGTCTCATTCTGAATGGGAGCTAGGACAAGAATTACTAGAAATAGATGAACCCTCGGAAGACTTGTCTACTGAGTCTCAAGATGATATTCTTGTTGAGGACACTCCTAAGTTAGAACCCTCTACTAGAGTTAAATTGAATCATCCCAAAGATAACATCCTTGGTGATCTCAATGAAGGGATGAAATTGTGTAGGAGGGCGCTGAACCAAATGGCTTATACCAGTTATATGTCTTAAATTGAACCCAACAAGGTAGAAGATGCCTTTAAAGATGTTAACTGGGTTAATGTCATGCATGAAGAATTGAACCAGTTTGCTAGAAATGATGTGTGGTGTCTAGTACCTAAGCCTAATGATTGTAATATGATTGGTACTAAATGGATTTTTAAAAATAAATCTGACTAGCATGGTACCATAACCAGAAATGAGCTAGGTTGGTTGCTCAAGGATACACATAAGGCAAGGGAATAGACTTTGGTGAAAATTTTGCCCCCGTAGCCTGCCTTGAGTCCATTAGAATCCTCTTTTCCATAGCTTGTTCCATGATATTCAAGCTATATCAAATGGATGTCAAGAGTACCTTCTTGAATGGTGTCCTTCAAGAAGAGGCATATGTTGAATAACCGAAGGGCTTTGTAGACCACAATTTCCCTCAACATGTTTATCATCTTAAGAAAGTCTTGTATGGCTTGAAACAAGCTTCCAGAGCTTGGTATGATAGACTGACAGCTTACTTTCTTGAGAATGGTTTCTTAAGAGGTGGTGTTGATTGCACTTTGTTTATAAAGAATACAGAAGAAAATTTCATCATAGCCCATGTCCATGTGGATGACATTATGTTTGGTTTTCTAGTTGATTCACTTACTTTTGACTTTGCTTAATGTATGAAGAAAGAATTTGAGATGAGCATGATTGGTGAATTGAAATATTTTCTTGGCTTACAGGTAAAACAATGTGAAAATAGGATATTCATATCTCAAACCAAATATGCCAAGGATTGGTGAAAATGTTTAGTCTACACAGTAAGAAGCACACCAGAACACCTATTAGCACCAGTGTCAATTTGAGACATGACACCACTAGTCAGTGTGTTGATCAACCTAGTTATAGGAGCATAATAAGGAGTTTGTTGTATCTTACAGCAAGTCGCCTTGACATAGCCTTTAGTGTGGGTGTCTATGCTAGATTCCAAGCTGATCCTAGATAGTCTCACTTTAGTGCAGTTAAGCGCATAATTAGATATATAAATGGCATTGTGGGATATGGGATTTGGTACTCTAGATAGTCCAACCTTGAACTTGCTGCTTATTCTGATTTTGACTGGGCTGGTAATGCAGATGATAGAAAAAGCACGTCGAGTGGTTGTTTTTATGTTGGTTCTAATCTTGTGGCTTGGATGAGTAAGAAACAGAATTATATCTCTCTGTCCATGGCTAAAGCTGAATACATTACTGTTGGAAGTTGTTGCACTCAATTGCTTTGGATGAAGCAAATGTTGAGTGACTATGGCATTAAACAGTATAAAATGACAGTGTTTTGTGATAACACTAGTGCTATAGATATTTCCAAAAATCATGTTCAACATTCTATAACCAAGCATATTGACATTAGACATCACTTCATTAAAGATTAGTGGAGAACCATGTGACCACTCTTGAAATGTTCCTACTGAGAGTTAATTATCTGACATTGTAAACATCGAATTTTGTCTCATAAAATTCTGAAATTCATAAATTTGTCAAAAAAAAAAGTTTAAAATAAAAATTAAATTAATAAATTAATTTTTAAAAAAAAAAAAAAGAGGGAGCCCAGCTCGTAAAAAAAAAAAAAAGAGGGGGCCCAACCCATATAAAAAAAAAAGGCCCAAAACGGTCCGACCAGCCCAACCCAATCACTTAACCTAAACCCTGGCCCGGATCCTATAACAAATCTACCCAGTTCCCTCCAGAAAACCCTAAATCCCCAAAACGCACTCCTTCACCCATTCTAACCTCTGCCTCCCCAGTCTCCCTTTCGTTCTGCATACTCCTCTGCTCTGTACCTCACCGGCACTGCGACTCCTTTGTCTTCTAGTGCACCCACTTGACAGCCGCAGGTCCACGCCTTTGCACTTCACACCGTGATGTCACTGGTCCCCCCACCAGCTGTCTTCACAATTCGTCTCTGCACCCCTGCAATCCCATTTCTGCCACTGCTCAGCCTCGCCATTTTTGGCAACCTCTGCCATAGCCGCACTACACGCCACACCACCCCACGCCTTTTCAACGCCCATGCCCGACATACCCCCAGCTTCATTGATTCTTGGCGCATACGGACCCATTTTGCAGGATTTTGTCCTGGCCTAGCCTATGAATCAGAGGAGGGGTTTTGTTTTGGAGAGGACAGATTTTTAGGGGGTCCAGAAACTGAAGCCGAGAAGGAGGAGGGACTGGAAGAGCGATTCAGAACGAAGAAGAAGGCAGTGCTTTTTTTTTTTTGTTTCTGAAGAATCTCAAAAGAACCAAATTACCCACTTTGGAGGGTTCAGGGAGGGAGGTTGTTTCCTTCTGGGGTTGTCGGTATCTGGCTAAGAAGGGATTACAATGCATGCTGTTGCCCAAGTCACTTTCAGTTAAACCTTGTTTTAATATATTTATTAATTTTGATGATGTTTACCATTTTAAGTTAAGAAACAAAAGGGCTTTAACTTTTCATTTGAAAATGTTTCTTCTTTAGTGAAAAGTCTGAAATATGCTTTATATAGCATAAGACAAAATCAGCTTTATACTTTGCTTATTACAAGGAATGATAGAAAAGGGAGATGTAAGCTTCATACATTTTTTAGTGTAAAGACTTTATACACTTTCTAATATTGCCTTTTTGCAAGGAATGCTCAAAAGAGAAATATGCAGACATTGAACAGCGCATCACAACCTCTGAATCTAACTGCTGTATAAATTCAAAATGCTCCAGCCACATTGCAGAAAAAGGAAAAGTTGAAAAGTCAAACGATCAGGCAGAAGTCAAACTGAAGCTGATCTTTTGGTACAAGTTGAAGAAAAGACAAAATAA
>JASKGM010052424.1:0-19630 GCA_034509205.1 Ceratonia siliqua
TATCATTAAAAAAATTCTCATTAATTTTATGAGGCGTGATTTTAAGCACAAAAAAATCATACAATTTTATAAGAAAATGCTTTCAAATACAATATATATATATATATATATATATATATATTTTATATACAAATATGAAAAATTGATGAGTCAAAAAAAAAAAAAAAAAACAACCAAATGTCAATGACTATACAGATATTGATAATATAAGCAACCAAATTGTTTGGACAAAACAATTAATAGTTAATGATATAATTGTCTTTTTGCATTTTCAATGAAAATTTTGAAAGTTGAAAGTTGAAATTTAAAATTTGAAATTTGAAATATATAGTTTAAATTTTAATACTTATAAAAATCAATATATTTAAGTAAATTTCTGCACTTTACAAGATTGAATTTAGGGGATTTTGTACTTTTTCACCCTAATTTTTAGTTGTCATTGCAATCTCCTCCATAATCTTTTAATTGTAACACATTACACCCTAAATTATCCCTTACCATTTAATTAAGTGTTAAAATTAATGGTTTTAGTTAACATGAGCTAGTTATGTAATTAAAAAACTTGACAAAAACAAAAAATAATAAATTTATTATGAAAAATAACACAAATATCCTAAAAATAAATTATATGAAATCTTTAATTAACTTTTATTTTTACTCCTAAAAATAAAAGTTACTTAAAGATTATCCTCATTTATTTTTAAGATATTTGTGTCATTTGCATAATAAAGTTATTATTTTTTATTTCTATTAGGTTTTTTTAATGACATAAATAGCTCATGTTAACTCAAACAATTAATTTTAACATTCAATTAAATGGTAGGGGGTAATTTGACTAAATTATGATAATTTAGGGTGCAATATGTTACAATTAATATATTAGAGAGGAGATTACAATGACAACTAAAGATTAGGGTGGAAAAGTATAAAATCCCCTTGATTTTAAGTTCTTATCTATATTTGTCTATATTCTAAAGTTCTTCCACCTCATTTAGTAGTTAACAAGTGGCACTCTACCAAATTTTTTTCTCAATTTCATCAAATAATCAAATAAATATTTGCAACAATCATTAACTATTACCATATGTCATTTGTCTACTTTTCAATTGTGATCCAAATGTTAAAAATTGAGTTGTAATTCGAATAGACTCATAATGAGAGCCTTAATTGTAAATAATGTAAATTCAAAATATTTAGTCTCCCAAGACTCTCTTTTATAGCATATAATACTCTACAAAGCAAAGTAAGTTTTGAATTTTTAATTGTGATAGAGATGATAATCTATCGAACACTACAAGTAATATTATTTAGAAGGATATCTTTCATAAATTAAATTAGGATATGTTTCAATAATGTTGAAATGATTTATTACCAACTTATTTTGTTATTTTTTAATCTCAATTATTAATTGATGTAGCAGTGCATTGCACGAGTTCTCTATTAGTATATATATGTTGGGAGAGATATCAACAAACAAACAAATAGAGTTTAATCCCTGCTTTTATATGTGCTAGAATAAAAAATATAGAAACAATCAATCACACCAAGCTGAATCAATTTAAAAGAAGTAAAGTAGGGACTCTAATACCTCCCCCACTCATCAACCATCATAGACACAAAGTGGGTATTCAGAAACAAACTTGATGAATCAAGTAATGTGTTGAGAAATAAAGTGAGGT
This sequence comes from Ceratonia siliqua, assembly GCA_034509205.1. Classification (NCBI taxonomy): domain Eukaryota; kingdom Viridiplantae; phylum Streptophyta; class Magnoliopsida; order Fabales; family Fabaceae; genus Ceratonia; species Ceratonia siliqua. The sequence goes on from JASKGM010052424.1 coordinate 1,680, forward strand.
TGATTGTCTAGAGGTTTAACTAACAAAAAAGTATAGACTATGATGAAACTTTTGTCCCTGTTGTATATTAGAATCCATAACAATGTTGCTTGCCTTTGAATGTTTTAAAAGTTTCAAACTATTTCAAATGGATGTCAAAAGTGCTATTCTAAATGATTTCCTAAATGTAGAAGTTTATGTGGAAGAACCTCCATTATTTGAGAAAAACAAATATCCAAACCATATTTTCAAACTATCTCAGACCCTATATGGGTTGAAATTAGCTCTAAGAGCTTGGTATGAAAGGTTAAGTACTTTTCTAATTGAAAATGACTTTACTAGAGGAGTAATTAATAAAACCCTGTTCACCAAAACCTCTAAAAATGACATATTAATTGTCCAAATTTATGTGGATGATATTGTTTTTGGATCCAGTAATGAATTTCTATGCAAAGAATTTTCCAAGTTAATGAAAAGTTAGTTCGAGATGAGCATCATGGTTGAAATGACCTTCTTCCTTAGGCTTTAAGTGAAACAATCCAATGAAGGGATATACACTAGCCAATCAAAGTATGTAAATGATCTACTTAAAAATGGAATAGATAAATCCAAATCTGGCAAGACTCCTATGAGCCCTTATACAAAGCGAGATAAGGATGAACAAGGTAAATGTTAGACCTAGTTATTTATCCTAAGTGTTTACTATACAAGCATGGGTTTTAAAATTTTTAAAACATTCAAGCTTGGAAATAGGTGGAAACAAAACACATAGGCAAATAACTCACAACAAGTATAAGAAGTAAAATAGATAAGAGTTCTACATACCTCTTATAGTTACTTTAACCTTGTAATATACTTCCCAATCAAGCGCATTGACTACCTATTCTTTGGGAAGTACCAATCCATGAAACCTACGGTGAATAGGTTTAGTGATTGGAATAAAAAAAAAGATAAAAAAAATAATTGATAGCTTTCAAAGTAAATTAGAAAGCCTTCCCTTTCCCTTCAAGTTCGGCTTGTAGAAATATATGAAGGCACTCGAAGCAAAACTCACTTTTGCTCTTAGTGTTTTTCTCTCAAGATTTCGGCCACAAAAGCTCTCTCCTCTCTTAATCTAGTTAGATGGCTAGAAGAGGGAGAGGTTGCATATATATCATATGCTAACCCTAAGTCATGTAAGAGCATTTGAGTGTAATTCAAAAACTCAATCCCTAACCATTAGGGATTCATATGCCTACTAATTGGGAATATTAGATAATCAAATTATCTAATGATTTGTCATCTAATAATTATATTATTAATTTTGATAATAACATATTTTATTTAACTTAAATAAAACATGTGGAGCTTTCTAATTGTTCATGCTTTGAATATAAAATTCAAATAAAGAATTTTATTTAATTAAATCCCTTTTACTTAGTTAGTCTCCTAGTGAATGTAGGTTACCTAAGAAATTAAAACTCTTTTAATTTCTAATCCTTCATTCACTAGGATAATTAGGAGGGAATCAATTCCCTCATTTTATGGGCTTGCTCTTTTCCATTACATGGGGAGGAGGTTGTCTTACAAGTTTGAACAATTCAAATTTTGCAACAATATTAGGATAATTAATTAATTAATTAAATTAATTTTATTCTAATAAAATAATATAGCTAAAAGTCCTAATTAAATGAGGATTTAATTTAATTTTAATCAACTTCTTTAAATTAATTAATTTGAATATTTCAAATATTAATTTAAAAGCAAGTAGTCTAAATAAAATAATTACTTAAGATAAAGGTTTTCTAAATTGAGACAACACTAGTCTTAATTCAAATAAACTTTTGTCTTAAAATTCTATTATCTAATTAAACAACTCTGTTTAATTTAGACAACTAATATCGAAATTATTTTTGTCTCTTTAGTGACAAAATGTTTCTTACATTTTCAAGAATGCTTAGGACAACATTTGTCCTAAAATAAATTTTTTTCCAAATTAAGACAACTCTTGTCTTAATTAAGACATTTGCCAAAATGCTATCAATCAACGTCATCTTAAATATATTCCAACTCAATGTGGATTGAATTCTATAAAGCTAAGTGGGGAATCTTTGGACATATGAAATTCAAGCTCCAACAAATAAGATTATTTTAATCTTATTAAGATAATCGAAGTTTAATAATCATGAAGTCACTTCACCAAAGACTCATGATTGCACTCTTGATAATTCCTAAAATTATGAGAAGCCAATGTTGAACATTGATTTGTCCAATTTGCAAACCTAGTGTTTGTGAACCCTCTTAGCCATCCATTAACACAAGGTAAAATTACTATTTTAGCCTTTATTTCAATTTTGTCCCCTGGTCTTAGATTTCATCTGATATGTGATCAGATAATCTTTCAGAACTTTTATAAAAATTATCTAGAAATGATGAGTAGCTAATTCATCATTTCACTGGGCTAGATATGTCACTTGTCTTCTTGAAATTACTAGAAGTGATTCAATGCTATGAACTCCATTTCTTAGATTTATGTTCCTAGATGTCTACTCGCACTATGATCTCAATATACAGAGTCTTGACCAATGTCACACAATGGTCATGCCCATAGTATATCAAATATCACAATGATCATGAACACGAGTCCACAATCCATCAGGACTTCAGTTCTACCACTAGCAGATACAATATGTATGAGTTCAAGTTCAAAGTATTAGTACTAACATGAACTTGATATCTCACTTGATTCGAATTCATTTAATAGTGCCTTTACTTGAAGTCTACTACTTCAATAATTTAAGATTCATCATTTCCTTAGAAAATAATCTCATTATTTCTATGGAGGTAATTTAGACACTACAGTCTTAATTGAATAGAGTGACCAACTATACTCAGCGACTGTGAATATCATTTTAGATTAATCCAAAGATACATAGCCCTTTTTGCATAACTCGTATGCAAATGTATCTTTATTTATTAGAATATAGGAAACTCAAAAGCTAAAATATAAAGCTTACATAGATAAAATCTTTTTATTAATATTAAAATTGTATTTAATACCAAATTAGCTTTCCATGGTAACCTATTCCCAATAGTAAAGCTATTGATCAAAAGACTTATAAAGGTATGATTGGCTCTTTACTTTACTTAACAGTAAGTAGACCTGATATTGCCTTCAGTATGTGCTTATGTGCCAGATTTCAAGTTAATCCTAAAGAGTCTCACCTGATTGCAGTTAAGATAATCTTGGTACCTTCTGGGAACACAAAATATAGGTATTTGGTATCCTTTAAGTAATTACTTTGATTTGTATGGTTTTTCTGATACTGATTTTAGGGGAAGCAGAATAGACAAAAAGAGTACTATTGGAACTTCCCAATTCTAGGGACATTGCTTAATCTCTTAGCACAGTAAAAAGTATAACTCTGTTGCTCTTTCAATAGCAGAGCTAAATATGTTGTTGTGGGAAGTTGTCGGGCTCAAATTCTTGATGGATCTAGTTGTTTATCCTAAGTGTTTACTATATAAGCATGGGTTTTAAAATTTTTTAAAACATTCAAGCTTGGAAACAGGCAAAAACAAAATACATAGACAAATAACTCACAGCTAAAAGAGAAGTAAAATAGATAGAAATTTTACATACCTCTTGTAGTAACTTTAATCTTGTAACACACTTCCCAACCAAGCATATTGACTGCCTATTCTTTTGGAAGCACCAATCCACAGATTCTATTGTGAATAGGTTTAGTGATTGGAACAAAATAAAAGATAAAAGAAAATACTTGATAGCTTTCAAAGTAAATTAGAAAGCCTTCCCTTTCCCTTCAAATATTGCGTGTAGAAATCTATGAAAGCACTCAAACAAAACTCACTTTTGCTCTTAGTGTTTTTCTCTCAAAAAACTTGAGGCACTCTTAATATGTTTTTCCTCTCAAGATTTTAGCCACTAGGAGAAGGAAGGGTTAGGTTATATTTAATCTAACCCTAGGTTATGTGAGAGCATTTGAGTGTAATTCAAAAATTCAATCCCTAACAATTAGGGATTCACACACCTACTAATGGGGAGTCTTAGATAATCAAATTATCTAATGATTTATCAATTAATAATCATATTATTAATTTTGATAATAGCATATTTTATTTAAAATTAAATAAAACATGTGTGGCTTTCTAATTGGTCATGCTTGAATTAAAAATTCAATAAATGAATTTTACTTAATTAAATCCCTTTGACTTTGTTAACTTCCTAGAGAATGTAGGTTACCTAAGAAATTAAAACTCTTTTAATTCTCTACCTTTATTCACTTAGATAATTAGGATAATTGGGATGGAATATATTTGATCATGTCAAAGATTAATTCTTCTCCTTTGGCTGTACATCTCTCCATCATTGTTAAAGGTTGTTAAATAAAAAATAATTACTACGATAAAGGTTGTTCTAAATTGGGACAACATTGTCTTAAATAAGACAAACCTTTGTCCTAAAATTCTATTGTTTAATTAAAAAACACTTATTTAATTTAGACAATTAATGTAAGAATTATTTTTATCTCTTTAGTAACAAAAATGTTTCTTACATTTTTAAGCATGTCTAGGACAATATTTTTTCTAAAATAATTCTTTATCTAAATTAAGATAGCTCTTGTCTTAATAAAAACATTAGTTGAAATGCTATCAATTAACTTCATCTTGAGTTTATTCAAACTCAGCGTAGATTGAATTCTCCGAAGCTAGGTGTGGAATCCATTAGGACAGAGAAATTTCAAGTTCCAATAAATTTGGGATTATTTTAATATCATTCGGGTAATCCAATTTTATTAATCATGAAGTCATTTCACCAAAGACTCATAACTACACTCTTGATCATTCCCAAATTATGAGAAGTTAATGTTGAAAATTGATTTGTTCAATTTTCAAACTTAGTGTTTGTGAACCCTCGTAGCCATCCAATAATACAAGGTAAAATTACAATTTTATACCTTATGTCAATTTTGTCCCTTGGTCTCAGATTTCATCCGATAAGTACCAGATAATCTTTTAGATCTTTTCTAAAATTATCTAGAAATAATGAGTAGCTAATTCATCATTTCACTAGGCTCAGATATGTCTCTTGTTTTCCTAAAATCACCATAAGTGATGTAATGCTACGAACTCCATTTCTTGGATTTATGTTCTTGAATGTTCACTCCCACTATGATCCCAACATACAGGGTGTTTATCAATGTCACACCATAGTCATATCCATAGTATATCAAAGATTACAATGGTCAGGAACACAAGTATAAAATCCATTAGGATCTCGGTTCTGCCACTAGCATATGTAATGTGTGTGAGTTTAAGTTCAAAGCAACGTTATTAACTTGAACTTGATATCTTACCTTATTCCAGTTTGTTTAATAGAGTCATTACCACCAGTCAACTACTTTAATGATTTGAGATTTATCATTCCCTTCAAAAAGAATCTCATCCTTTCTATGAGGTAACCTGGACACTACAGTCTTAATTGAATAAAGTGACCAGCTTTATTCAGTGATATTTTAGATTTATCCAAAGATACATATCTCCTTTTGCATAACCCTTATGCAAATGTATCTTATTTTATTAGAATCTAGGAACCTTAATAGCTAGAAAACAAAGCTTACATAAATAAACTCTTTATTTATTACTATTAAAATGTATTTACATTAAATTAAGAAATACAATTTGCTTTTTAGGGCAACCTATCCCCAACACTTTGGATGAAGCAACAACTAATAGACTTTGGAGTTGAGTTTGATAATATCCCAACAAAATGTGATAATACTAGTGTAATAAATTTATCCAAGAACCCCATCCAGTACTCTAGGACCAAGCATATTGAAATTAGCATCACTTTCTAAGAGATCGTGTGCAAAAGAAAGACATTGATATAGAGTTTGTAAGAATAGAAAATTAACTAGCTGATATTCTTACCAAACTTCTTAGTGAAGAAAAGTTTAAAACCATTTTAAGAGAAATTGGAGTGCCTAATCCTTTATAGATGGAACTAGTTATCATTACTTCTTGAATGTTGAAGTTTGCTTACTCCTTGCTACTTGAGGCTTATCGTGACTATTTCCCTATGATATGAAACTAGCATACTTAATAAAGGGTTTAATAGTAATTTCCATGCTCCATCTGATATATTCAAACTTGTCTTCTAAATGAATATGTTGACGCTTTCATATTTCATGACTGTATTCTTTATGTAACTGCTCCACTCACACGCATACCCTAATTTCTCTCACCCACTTAACTCAGCCATCACTTCAAGTGTCAGTTTTTACTAAGCTCATTGTACTCGCTGGGTCCTGATTAAAGCCTCCAAGTATTCCTACCTATTCTTGAATTTCTCTTTGTATTCCAAACTTCTATCTTAAAAGCTCCCTAAAACCCTTCTCATTCAGAAAACCCTCACCTTTGCTCAATTCTTCCTTATAGCTTTTCCAAAATTGTCTTCATTATCTAAAACTTCTAAGAAATGGAAAACCACTAAAGAGACACGCTCAGCCTCAAGAAAGATATAGATTTTGATAACGTTTAAGAGTGATACTACAAAGGAATCATTCAACAAGGACTTTGTTTTCAAAAGATACTTTACAGCAAGAGAGATAAACTTAAAGTTCTTTTAGAAATAAAACTTTCAAACTTTTGAATGGATGTGCAACATAAGATGGAAAATTTCTTCATCTTTAAAATTGAGATTTACCGTGATATAACCAAAGAGTTTTATGCTAACTCGAGATTTGGGAAAAAGGGAATTGAAGGTACTTCCTTGTTTAGAGGAAGAAAAATAATCATAAACTAGGACAAAATATCAAAGCTCATTGGTTGCCCAAACATTGGAAATAGAAGGTATGCAAGCCATAAGGAGATTGAATTTGAAGGCTATTCTTCAGAAGAAACTATAGGCAAGATAACAAAAGGAAAGGTTGATGTAGTTGATGTATTTGTTTTAGAACCAAGAAAGAGGTTACTCCTATATGTCCCATCCATATGGTTGCTACCCGTATTGAGTTTTGATGAATGGTTTCTTGTTATTTATCCTTATGCTATCTTGATCTGAGATGACAAACATTATCTTTATGATATCTTACTACCATTTTCTACCTCACCAAATCATGCTTGGATGTATAGATAATCATGCTTAAATTCTAGTATGTGGATGATTGCAAGAGAAAATGGAGACATTTTGCTTCTTGTCTTATCTACTTAACAAAAGCAATGCAAGGAAAGCTAACTACTAAAAGTCTTTATAAAGTAAAAGTATCTTGGAAGGAGAAATAACATAAAGTGAAGGGGTGCCTAAAAGCTATGTTATGCATTTGCCAAGGAGGAGTTTCTCTAAACTCCTTAAAACTAAAGCTTATTTGACTTGATATGATTTAATATTGGTAATTTAGTTGTCATGATCTTAAAGGGGGAGAATGTTGGAAATATATCATATAAAACATGTTTTGATGAACCAACTAAGATTAGCGTAATCAAGTTAAAGAGAAACCAACTTAATGAGAAAGGAAATGAATGATAAAAAGGGAAGAACATAGTTGAGAATAATACTATCTACATATATATGCATCACATTTATCTTGCAGGCTTTAAATAAGAAGAAAAGGGCAAACAAGAAAACATATTGTTGAACAATCTAATATAATAACACTCTGGGGAATCAGTAATACAACCTTTGATCAAGTAGAGTCTGGGACTAAGTGTTATAATGGTATCGTGTCACCTGGAAAGGATAAATTGATTATAACTACAAAGGATAGAAGCTTCTTATACATCATAAGGCTCACGTATATTATATTATTTCTTTTTGAAATTGTACATTGGGATTCGTGCATCATTGGCATTTTACTTATAGCTAATCCTTATGATAAGATAGGTTTCATGTCCAAAGCTCTAATGTAGACTTTGAGTGGCAAAAATGATTTTGGAAGATGAAAACCACTGTACTAATGCAAAGCTACCTGTTAAGAAGCTAAGATGCAACATATTCAAAGACTTCAAAATTTGAACTTTATAGAGTAGAACCTCTAAGAAGAAAGTTGAGAAAGGAAGAGCTGAATGTTGAATCCCAATGAATATAAACCTCCCAATGGTTACTTCCTCAAGTATAAAGATACACACTCATCCTTGTTGAAGTTTTGGCTAAATAGAGAAAAGCATAAGGAAATCAAAGGTTGAGTTTTGAAGCTTACATACAAGAAAACATTCAGATAAACTGTGAGCAAATACTAGCTTATCTACTCTGAATGAGCTCAAACAATGTGGTTGCATTATGAACTTTCAATTCCTTGTAACAGGGTTTTGCTGGATTATTGTAGGAAAACTCCACTAGTTGAAAGGTTAACCTATATTGGTTGTAAAGAGCCCTTGTGTGTATTTTACTTATTGTTAGAGTTTGGCTAGATTATTGTAGGAAAAATCCAGTGGCTAAAATGTTAACTATAATTGGTTGTAAAATACCCTAATGGTTTATACCTATTGTTTTGATTTCCTATATAATGAAAATCCCCCTATTTTGTGCTTGAGGAGTGGATGTGGGATATGTTCTGTATCTAAACCACTATACATCATTGTGTGATTCTCTCTAACCTTAAACTCTTTGATTAAATTTATATGCATATGCTTTGATAAACCAGGTTACACCTTGACTGATAGGTTCTGAACATAAACATCTTATTCATAAAATGTTTTGCATTGACAACTATTTTTTTGGTTAGATTGAAGCAATCCTGAACTTGATGAACAATTGATACAAAAGGTAAGCTTTCTTCTGGTTACTTAATATAGAAAATCATAGGACTTGTGAAATCAAAAGAATTTTAAACAGCAACCAATTCAACCCCGTTCCCATTAGGTGTATTTCCTATTTGTTTGTTAATGTTTCCAAAAGGGCTAATACCTACTATTTTTTTACGGTTATGACATTCCCATGATTGTGAAATTTATGTTTTAGAGAAGTTAAATGGTTTAATGGAATGGGTTCGTTATGTGTTGACTTAAGAAATAAATAGAGAAAATTCAAGTAGCATAAGGAAGAATAGTAAATTACAATTAATCAAGATATGTTTGAAATAATAAGTTATTACCTACATTTGACTAAGTGTGTGTGCTCACTAGAGATCATGTGGTTTGAATATGGATCCTTATTGTTAGAAACATCTGGATATGCATTCATATGTATGTGGAATTAGCAAACAAAATTATAGATTCATATGTATGTGGAATAGCAAACAAAATTATATGTTGATTGCTAGGCTTATGTGTAGGCCATGAAAGACAAACCTATTTATGGTTAGGAGTATCATTGGTTTGAGAAATTCTGATACTAGAAAAATGGATAAAACAAACATTGAGTGTTGGATTTTGTTTGTAGAGTTTTTAGTGAACATAATTAATTTAGATACTATAATTTATGTTCACAATATAAGAAAATTACTTTTGTACTTGTATTGACCTTTTGAAAAATGGATTGTCCATGTTATTTAAAAAAAGATTTTTGGTATTGAGTGTGTTTAAGTTACATAACCCTCTATCATGTTTGTTTGTGTAGTAATGAGACTCTTGAGATTGATTCAAATAACATTTAGATTATATTTACTTGTGAGCATGTAATCCTAAAACACTTATACTAAGGAAAATTTAGAATTTATTAGTAAAGGAAAAAGATTTAGAATGTAAAAGCATTGAAAAAATGATAAACTTATTCTTGTTCAAACAATAACACGTGGCAACTAAGTTAAACTAACTATAAAAATGAAATGAATGAATCTACACAAAATTGTATCAAATTGCACACATTACGAAGCCTTTAGAAATAATCATGGCACCTAGGTTGATGAGTTTGACTGATTTTGAACCACATAGGTTACTATTATTAAAGTATGATAATAGGTATTACTAGTGGTTAGTTGGCAAACCACCTATTGTGCTAGCTTAGTATTTACGACATACATTGATGAGTCAAGTCTAGTTATGATAAACTAAGTAGTAAAATAAAGAATTATTTAATGTTTTACTAAGTATTGTCATCAGTTGAATGGCCAACAACCTGTAGAGAATGAGGGTTGGGTCTATATTTGTAGCCTACTACTCATTGATGATTATAAGCCGAGTCTAATAAACTGAATGACAAATCAAATCATGATATGACAAACCAAAGCATAATGACTACCTAGTGTACTTGAGATACAGTGGTAGCTTTTTAGAATAAGGTATATATGGGTACATATAACCACAAGTGAAACTAAGATTTTTCAAAATGTTTTTTTTTGAACTGTGAATATTTAGGCTTGATTTATTATAAGACTTAAGTTATGCATTCCATTTCATCTGATAAATTCTATAATTATTAGTTAGAATTTTTCTATTGTGGCTGCCACTAATTGAAGGTTTTATGTTTTTACCAAACTGGTTGATCATGGATTTATTGAGAGATGGTTAAAGTCTATATTGTGATAACTATTGTTTTTGGACTTTAAATACCTTGGTAGTATTAATGTGTTTTGCCCAATCCTATAGGCTTGTAATGGGAGGGTCTATTAGGTCATTTTTTTATAAAAGGCTAGGTCTCCTAATCTAACAAAGGAGATTAATGACCTTTGGCTTGCCCCATTGATTGTTGCCTTTGTATAGGAGTTGGAGAGGAAAACCTTACTTGTCTAGATCATCCTAAATTTTTAATCAATGTCAAAGACAAGTATGCTCATAAATTAATTCTATAAATAGTGTTCTAAATTCATACAATATATCAATTTTTCTTACATATGGTATCAGAGCCTACCTGTATGGATTTAAGATCCCAATTATGTAAATCATAATGATGTGTTTATATCTAAATTATTGAGACTCCTCTTTTCTTGTCTTGATCCTTGTTTTTTTCTTGGTTGAAAATTATTATGAATTTTTTATGGAATATTCAATGCACAAAAAAAAAGGGAAAGAGGAATTTTGAATATTTTGAAAGGGGCATTTTTGTGGGTTGTGTTTTGTGAAATTTTGGGGGAATTACTGGATGTTTTTATTTAATCGATATGTACTTTTGTCTTAATTGTATATTGAGGTAGATATTTGACTATAATTTCATAAAAAAATTTTGAAGTCTTTTTGAAACTTAACTACCTTATTTTAGCCGTGATTTTTTCAACAAATTTCACACAAATTTGTAGTTTAAATTTATTTTTTATAGGGGTTAGTTTTTTTTTTTATTTGCTTCAAGACTCATTTTTAGATTGAAATCACCTTTATAGGGGTTAGAATTTCTGTTGACTAGCTAGCTTGAGACCAAAGTTACACCCTACTCTTAATCGAATTAGGAAAGGTCATAAACATAATAATTATAGGTTATCTCTTATCTTTTCAGAGCATCAATAATTGCATCAATCACATTTATATAGCAGATTTTATGCGAAACTAGTCAATGAAATAGTTTCCTTATATAGTCTCAATGCCTAACTCGATTTTGACATATATAATGTTCGAATTTGCATTTAGCGCTAAAATATGTAATTGTGGAACGACTTATCTTTCCATAGCCACAAAGATCACGTTATTTAAACCTCTAAAGAAAACATTATGCCCTAATTATTGAGACTGATTTCTTATTGAACCCATGACTCTTTCCTTTATGTGAGCTCTTCCCCACGTGCACATGATGGTGTATGTTGCTCACACGCTACTGGTCACTGTGGTATAATTTTCCAATTTCTCTCTCAAAAATTTTCATATGAAAGATATGGGAGAAGTGTCTTATGTCATTGATGTTAAGATTCACAGAGAAAGGTCTTAAGGTATCTTGGGCTTGTCTCAGGAAACCTATATCATTAAGGTTCTTGAAAGATTTCAAATGAAAGATTGTTCACCAAGTGTATCTAAACATATGGAGATGAAGTACTTGATTGTTAGAGATCATGTGAAGAATGAGGTCATTATTGTTAAGCATATTGGTATAGAAGTAATGTTAGCTAATTCATTGGCCAAGGGGCTTAGACCCATAGTTTTTAAGACACATGTCAAAAATATGGGTGCTTTGAGTTCTTTTGATGTACTTGGTTAGTGGGAGTTTTGTCTTTTTTCATTACTCTTACATTGTGGACCTTATTATCGCATGGTCTGATATATGGTTATATGCATTAGTCTACATTTATTTATACACCATGTTTGGTTATGCATATTTGCCTTCATAATTGATATACTTATCATTGTCTATAAAATATTGTTGGTAGTGTATCTTTATGATGGTTGTAAGACCATGGTGGAGCCAAGACTCAGTGTCAGTCTTAGCAAATTTTTGATTCATTATGTTTCACTATTGACATCATTTAGGGATATTGAGAATATAAACTGGCATATGTTATTGCTAGGACATGATTTCTCTGTTTGGCTCGTGTGGAGCATGTTGAATGAGAGAAATCATGGTGGATAGACATAGAATATAGCACAGTGAGATCACATGGTGGTGCTATTTTGATGTTACACTATCACATCACAACTTTGGTTTATGAGATTTATAATGTTTGTTAGTAAGGAAGGTTTTGTGCTAATTAAGAGTACAATTACCACCGTGATTTAGTATTTTTAAGTCCCATAATACTAAGTTGCTCGATGTTTTTTTTTTAAATTGTGGGCATATTGAAAAAATTTTGTTTCAGCTAGAGATTCCTTTGCAAAATAAAACATTTTATAAATTATATTATGCAATTAGTGTAGCCCAAGTGGGAGAATGTTAGAATTTTTCTATTGTGGTGTGCTACTAATTGGAGGTTTTATGATTTTACAAAACTAGCTGATTATGGATCCATTGGGAGATGGTTAAAGTCCATGTTGTGATCACTATTGTTTTTGGACTTTAAATGCCTTAGTGATATTGATGTGTTTGGAGGCTTAGTGTAGGCCTAATCCTATAGGTCTGTAATGGTAGGGTCTATTAGTGTTATTTTATTTTTAGAAAAGGCTAGGTACTCTCTCCACTCCTAACCTAACAAGGGAGATTATTGATCATTGGTTTGTCCCATTGAGAACCGCCTTTCTATCTGACTTGGAAAGGAAGACCTAGCTTGTATAGATCATCTTGAATCTATAATCATGTCGAAGACATGTACACTCATAAGTTAATTCTATAAACGATATTCTAAATTTATGAAAGATATCAATTTTTCTTACATTTTATTGATATAAATTGCAAGGTTAAGCTTGTAAGGAGAGGATATGAAGGATCCTTCTCCTATGTTAACCACAATCCTTTAGATTGGGTTGTAACAAAGGTGGTATCAAAGTATGGTATGAGGTTTGCATAAACACAGTGCGTTCTTAAAGATAAACAACATTTAGCTCATGTAAACACCTAATTTTGTCCAGGTGTTTTTTAAGATTAACAATTTTCTCTCAAAAGAAAATAATAATAAAAAAAAGAAGATAAAAAGAAATAAAGGATAGAAAAATGAAAAAAGAAATAAAATAGGTATAAATGGAAAAATTATAAAAAAGACAAAATAATATATGGAAATAATTGAAAATAGATAAACAAATAACAAAAAAAAATTTAAAAGAGAATAGGGAAATCCAATTTTTGGTAAATCCAATTAGCTATTGAAAAAAAAGGGAAACATACCATGCCCATAATTTCAGCCTACAGTAGCAATTAGCCCAATTTTAAAAAATAAAATAAAAAAGACTAAAGCCCAACCCACACAACCCGAGCCCAACTAGCCTACCCGGTTCATTCTCCTATACCCACCAGACCCTCCAATACTTGAACTGGACCCCATAATCCATAAGATTCCCAACTCATCTCATCCCCGCGTCTCTTCCTCCCTCTATTCATGCAGTCCCTTTGTTCCGCAACTGGCCGAGAATCACTCAATCCATGCCCCTTCTCCTTCACGCTGGTTTTCTACATTTCTGCCCTGATTTACGACAAACCACCAGCTGTTCGCCCTGGTCTCATGGGCGACAAAGGGGACAACATGTTGTTCATGACGATGTTGCCTCTATTTGCGAGATTCTGGCAAGGAGCACGGGATTTGGTCTCCTCTTTGGGTTATAAGAGGAGAAATCAAGAATTGGAAAGGGGAACCAAAGAGATAGCTACTGAGAGTTGAAGGAACACCCAAGAGTGAACTGAGGAGCTTCACTGGGAACACACCCAAGAGGACACCGAGGAAGAAACCGCGGGAATACACTGCAAAAGAGAATTATCGAGATAGAGCATTTCTGAGAGAAGATCACAAGTCACAGAAAAGTTAGGTAAAACAGGGACCTTTGAGGGGAATCGCGAGGTTAAGCTTGACGAAACAGGGGAGGAATCAGAGAGGTAAGCTCGATGAATCAGAGACGAAGTTTCGAAGCTAAAACTGGAGAATTTCAAAGTTAAGACAGAAGGGAATTCGGAGAAAGAAGAACGAAGGGCTTAATTTTCAGGGATTTTTCTTAGGGTTTGTTGGAAAAGAGGTAAACTTCTTTATTGATTCGTAAAATTCTTCAATCAATTCCCTCCGTTGCCTGGCTCGGGTCCTAATTTCCATTGTATTAGCCATTATTTTTGGTTTTGATTCTGACTTTCGTTATGCCTTTTCTGTCACCTAAATTGAGCTGGATATGATTGCTGGATTTAATTAATGGTTTCTGGGATAGTAATTTTAGGAATCTGGTTATCTTCTTTCCTGAATTCATCTCTGATTTCTATTTGTTAGCATCTAGAGTTAGAAATAGGTTGGATGAGTTTGGAAGCCATTTCTGTTTGAGAATATGATCCGAGATTGGTTACAGTTTCTAACATACTGATATAGTAATTTAAAACTGCTGCTAACCTTTTGCTCAGCTATATCTATTAATGTGAGGTTGATTCACAGGTTAAGGCATCAATTTTGAAAATAAGTAAGTTATGAGTAGAATTCATAATGTTAAGTTTGGTCAGGAATCACTGGTTTTGAGATTTCTTAGCCGCAATACTGGAATAGATTTTGAGTCTTCATACTATTCTAGTGATCCTATTGACCACGTTCCAATTATTTATGTCTAACTCTGAGTGTCTCTGATTTACATGGCATAAGGAAAGAATGCAAACCCGTTCAATCTGGAATGTAATTTGCCTTTACCTTATTGGCTGGAGGTTTCATTGTGTTTTCTGTGCTAAAGTATTATTTTAAGTATCTATATAAATATATTATTTGTTGGTTCAAAGGAAATAACAGAATAAAGTTAAAAATCATTTTTCAAAATTCTTTTCAGAAAATAAATAAGACAGGTTTTTTCATTTTATTTTTATTTCTTTAAAAAAAAACATGTAAACCTTAACTTCCTTTGCCATTGGGAAGGTATTTTATATATGGGTGGGGCGTCAAAGTCCACTAAACTTAATCCTTTCAATTGGGTTTGAAAGACCTATAAACAAAACCTAAAATTTAAGTAAGGGCTCTAGAGGTCCCAATATTGAGGTAAGGCTTCAAAAGTCCGGTTGATTAAAAGAGGATTCAAAGCCTAATAGAATTACTTTCAAGATAGGGGTCCAAAGCCCATTTATCTCTAAAATAGCTTAGGGGTTTTAATGGATTCCATATTTTTAAAAAATTACAGTTTGACCCCTATACTTTCAAGAATTATTTTTGGCCCTTATGTTTTAAGAATTATATTTTGGCCCCTAATTTTTAAGAATTTCATTTTAGTCCCTAAATTTCTAAAATTCACATTTTGGCCCCCATTTCTTTCAAATATCTTGTTCGCTCCATCACTTTTATAAGTTTCAAATCTTGCACATAGACTCAACAATTAAAAGACCTTCAGTAGAAGTTTATCTTCTCCGATTTCTGTTTTTCATGGGCTTTCAGTGAAACCTTATTTTCCCAAAGTCCTAACTCTCACAGGCATTCAATGGAGATATATCGTCTCCAATGTCCTAATTTGCTATTTAGGCTTTAAGTGAAAATTTAATTTCCCCTAAATGTCCTAACATCTTTTCACCTAATCAATTTAATAAAACCACCTCCCAACTACGTTGACCTTGATCCCTTTCGGGGTATGTAGGCACTTACTTGGTAAGGTAGGTCTAATTATTTCTTTTTCCATCTTTCTCCATCATTATTTTATTAATAAAAGGGGTAATTTAAATAAATTAAAAATTTTAAAGCACAAACGATTTAGGGTAACCATCCTTAGGGATGAACGTTGTGAGCTGCCTAGCACCTTCCCCACACATAATTAGACTCCCGAACCCTTCCTCTGGTTCCAAGGTCCAGTTTTTTCCCTTTCTCTTTTTAAGGATCCCAATTATCCTTCTAATTAATTGGTGGCGACTCCCATTTTCTCTGTATTTTTCCTTACGTGCCTCAAAGTCATAAAATGATAGCTTTTCACTGGCCGTCACATTGTGACAGCTCATCTTGAGCGGTTCTAGGCTTTCATTGTGGATTTGTCTCTATTAAACCTTCAACATATTGGTTACCCATCCAATCAGTGTGAAGATTGTATCTTGAGTCCTTATTCTAAAGTATATTGAACTCTGATTCGATATATTGTCAATTAAATCATTATTTTCCCCTACATGAATTATCCAAAAACTTATTAATCTAGCTAGAGAACAACCACCCTTGGGTTAAGATTAGGGTAAAGGTTGAGGTAAGACTTGGGAGTCACTTACTTCAATAAGGGAAGATGCAGGATTTGTTGACCTTAGTAAGATAACCTATGATAATGAAATAGGGCTTCAAGGCAAGAAGTACAAGAGTTAACTCGGCAGATAACTAAAATACAAGCTAAACAAGTTGAGCTTTGAGGAGTGCCATAAGCATTAACCCCACATCAATATACTTTCAATCTTCAAAGTAAGGCAGAGACTGTTCATTTATCTCTTCTAGTGTTTAAAAGCTATAACCCCTAACTCTTTTTCTAGTGATTTATTTGATGACCCTCTTTAACTTATGAGAATATGTAAATGGTTATAACACTACAAAAAAATGTAGTTTTCCTGACGAAAAAGAAATCGTAAGAAATGAATCAAAATTTTGTAAAAAATGATGTTTATGATAGAAATTCGAATGGATTCTTAACCGTTACAATTTCATCATGTTAGTGATGGAATTTCTTCATGTTAGTGATGGCCATACTCATGGATACTCCATGACAATTATTCTCATGTAGGGAATCTATGACAAAAGTGTAATAAGCCTGCAAGAAAAAATAGGACAACGCATGAGACAATATGTCAATATTCTGACGGATTTGCTCATGGATGTATGTTTGTGACAACTTGTGATGGACTTACATCTATGATAATGTCAGTGACAATAGGGAACCAAATAAAAAAAATTAAATATTCTCATGGGTATTAACTGTGCGAAACACTATCAGAAAAATTAGAAATTTATTTTAAATAATTTTTTTATACTAATACTTGTCATATCTAAAAAATAACTTAAATGTAGAGCTTAACAAACTATATCCGATCAATAGCAACAATATTAATTTTAGTAACAACATAATTAAATGTACAACATAACAAACAATATTTATATATTATTTGTCACAACGTGACGGATTGCCAAAACACAGAGATTTTATAAAAGATGGAGTCGCCACCAATTAATTAGGAGGATAATTGGGATCCTCTAAAAACATGAAAAACTGGCCTTTGGAACCAGAGAAAAGGTTCGGGAGTCGAATTACGTGTGAGGAAGGTGTTAGGTATCTCACAGCGTCCATCCCTAAGGACGGTTACCCTTAATTGTCTGTGCTTTAATTTTATTATATTTTAATTATTTTAATTACCCCTATTATTATCACGATAAACAAAAAAACATGAAAGATAAAAAATCGAACCTGGCTTACTGAGTAAAAGCCTACGTATCCCAATGGGGATCAAGGTCCACGTAGTTCGATATGATTAAGATACTTAGGGCAGATATATGATCTCAACCCTAAGGCAGATGACATTTTGATTTGATAAGATAATGTGGGAGAATAAATCTCCACCCAAA